>JALPQI010012854.1:0-44675 GCA_025490895.1 Thaumatotibia leucotreta | reverse complement strand
GGTGAAACTAAATAAAAGCTTGTAATCATTACGGAGTTCCTATGGCCACCTTCCGGCTCCATCATCAGACCCTGGTTATCATTATAGTATCAAAGTACTTGTCAAGACGAATCTAATGAGCTCAAACTCGATAGGGTTGCATCATTTAATTACGGAGTTCCTATGCCCACCTTCCAGCTCCATCATCAGATCAGCTCTATGTCACAATAACATTGCATTGTCATCCGATTTATACATGCATTCTAAATTTCAGCTCAATCGGAAGCCGGGAAGTGGATCAAATTTAAGTTGCAAGATTTGATTACAGAACGACAGACAACGGGACAGGTGAAACTAAATAAAAGCTTGTAATAATTACGAGCATTTTCACCACATGTGTAAAGTAGGTATAGGTATATATAATAATAAAGTAGGTATATATGCCCCTAATAACAGTCATATATTTAGATATAATTAAACACAGATACGGCATTCAAAGTATTCAAACATTAGCAAAGTCTTATCAGTTTGCAGATCTGTGCAAACCCAGTTAATTTTGTTATTGTACTGCTACAATGTTGTTGTTTTACAATATATTTGTACAAGATTGTAGCTCGTACTAATATTAGTAAAGCAAACGAGGAGAAATTATAGCTTTGCTTTTCTTATCTATGAAAGTTACACGTTACAAGGCTGTTTTGAGACGCGTGTCTTGTAATAATGATTACAACATATTATTTTACTTATATGCTGTGTGGTGACGGCAGCAAGAATACATTTGCCACCACCCCAACTCTTTCCGTGGATGTCGTAAGAGTCGACTAAAGGATTGAAGTGTCACTGACCTTTCTTTGATTTGATTGACGATGGGCAGCAGCGGCATCATAGTGGACACATTACTGCGATCGCCAATCCGCTTGCCCAGCGTGACGATTACGGGCATTTACCCCCTAATGCGTCGATTACAACATTGCGTATTGTGGCATGACAAATTTTCACATCACACATCACATCATCAGTCTATGGTAGTCCACTGCTGGACGTAGGCCTTTCCTATTAACTATGCGCATAAACGCATTAGGAGGTAAATGCCCATAATCACCACGCTGCTGCAGCTGCGTCGTCATAGAGATAGAGACACATTGCTGCGATCGTCAACCCCAGAGTGGCGATTGTAGGCATTACCTCCTAATGTATCCAGACGCGTCAGTAATACAAGAGGTTAGGCCTATGTCCAGCCAGTGGAGTGTAATAGGCTAATGATGTGATGCCACACCTAATTCAGTACCCAGACAACTGTACATATTCCAAAAAGTTGATGTCCTCTTGTCAAAATCATTGTAAAACAATCGTCAGTAGAATCTAAAAAAATGTATACAAAAATGGCTGCTTTCCATGGCATTTGACATCTTTTACACATATCGTGAAACACGTTTGCAGATCTATTTTTATGTTAATGGTAATGAATATCAAGAATAACAAAAATAAATAATATATAAATAAATATCTTGGGACATCTTACACAAATCGACCTAGTCCCACGGTAAGCTCAATTAAGGCTTGTGATGTGGGTATGGGTACCAGGCGACGATATACAGCGTGTAAGTCTAAAATACGGGCGAAGCTCGTAATGGGTGTTAGTTTACATTCAAATAACTTTTACTTAAAATTAGAACAACAGAATTTTCCATACAAAGTAATTCGGCGCGCAATGTAGAGCAACATACGCGAGTTAAACATTCGTTGACAGCTAATTTCAAAAGCAGATGAGTGATGACATAACTGCCATATCAACAATAACAAATGTTCGTACCTACATAGCTGCTCCGATAATCTTTAAAAAATTCTGTGGGGTCATAATTAAGAGTAACTTTAAAAAAACCTTGTAATCCATGATCACACTAATGAATCCCATGCCTGGTTTAATTGATCGCCCGTATTAGATTTACACACGGTATATAATAAATACATATAGATACTTAAATACATAGACAGCCATGACCAAGGAACAAATGTTTGTGATAAATAAATACACAAATAATGCCCTTACCGGGATTCGAACCTGGAACTCCCAATTTCGTAGGCAGGGTCACTACCCACTAGGCTACGGAGGTTTACAAAAATGTATATGAATTGTGAACTCAAAGTTTAAGATTTTATGTTCGTGATAAAACCAAGATTGGTTTCTAAAAATGCGTGATTATGGAATAATGCATGTTTTAAGTTTGTTTACATTTTTTTAAATTCTACTGACGATTGGAATAGGTAAACTATGATAAAGTTATCGTATTTACTTATTATTAATATAAAATAAAACATGACACCATACCACTCCGTCCACTACCCATGGTTTTAAATTTGTAGGGTTCCATTAAAACAAAAAGGAAACCGTACAGGTCAGACTGTGTGATTGTGATTATAACGAGTAGGTAGAAGTTGGAATTTATACATTACTAAAGCTGTCTACAGATACCTGCCTAGCCGCCCAGATAGCTACCACCGTCTTACCCGTAAACTGCCGCTAAATAGTTAGCTAATACTGTGTTCCGGTTTGGGGGTAAGATAGCCGGTGTAATTACTGGCATAGAGGCAATCCATCTAAGTCCTCAGGGTAGAGAGCGCATAGACGATTTTCTGATCGCTATGCCCATGGGCCTCACTGAGGTAAGCAGAAATGGAATGAAGCACTGAGCAGCAACTGAGGCCGCCTCAGTTCCTGCTTTCCATCAGATGGGCTGAGAGCTCAGTTGTCTACCTTCGTCACATAAAAAAAATGTATTCGTGTTCCATACCTGCTCAAAAAAATCAAAAATTGTTTGCGCTTTACGTGTAATTGATAATAATGATTTTGATTGCAATTAAGGCAATCAAAATCTATAAAGAGCTTCCCATTGACCTAAAATTAGGTACTAATCAGCAAGAAGGAAAACCTTTTACTCATAGCAGAAGAGTAGGAAAAATAAAATTAAAAAAAATTAAATATTCTGGTAAATCTTTTAGTAATATATGTAATACAGAACCCACAATAGGTGATCTGAGTCGATTTAGTTTCTGAGGAGCCTGTTATTTGCTTATATAATATTGAATTTTATGATTAGATATGCTATTATTGTTTCTGAATCACACCATGATTATTATGTAGGTATTTTAGAGGTAACTAGGTACACGTAATAGGCAAATAATTATAGTAGTTAAAAAAAACTAAAAGACACGCTTTTTATTTCGTATTCGTCAGCCTCCGTAGCCTAGTTGGTAGTGACCCTGCCTACAAAGCTGCATTATTTGTGTATTTATTTATCACAAATATTTGTTCCTTGGTCATGTCTGTCTATGTATTTAAGTATCTATATGTATCTACCTATTATATATATCGTCGCCTGGTACCCACATCACAAGCCTTAATTGAGCTTACCGTGGGACTAGGTCGATTTGTATAAGAATATGTCCCAAGATATTTATTTATTCCTGACAGGAAACCTTCTCTTTTGATACCCATATCATGAGGGTAGATATCAAACAACCAGTCCGCCATCTTGGGGACGCCGCCATATTGGTTTTGTAATGGCGTTTCTAAGCTAGTCATGTATTGTCATCAGAACTCAAAGCGTGTGCAAAGTATCACCCTAATCGAAGACCGGGAAGTGAGTCAAATTAAATATCCAAAATTTTCTTACATACATAAGTAAGTAATTCTTTATTAGACCAGTAAGAAAATAACAAAAAAAGAAACTAAGCTAAGCACAAGATACAGGCTATAAATAATAATAAATAATAAATAAATATCTTGGGACATCTTACACAAATCGACCTAATCCCGCGACAAGCTCAATTAAGGCTCGTGATGTGGGTACTAGGCGACGATATATGTAATAGATAGATACATATAGATACTTACATACATAGACAGCCATGACCAAGGAACAAATATTTGTGATAAATAAATACACAAATAATGCCCTCGCCGGGATTCGAATCCGGAACCTCCAGCTTCGTAGGCAGGGTCACTACCAACTAGGCTACAGAGGCTGACATATATAACAGGCGGTCTTATCACTAAAATCTCTTCTAGACAAGCTTTGGGTACACAAAGCTTTAATAATATAGTTACAAATGAAGCGTGTTAAAAAATGTTCTGTAATTTAATCTAAACATCCCCACAAAACCTTGGGGCAAAATAATCATCTGGAGTCGCAGACGTCCCTAGACTACGGTAGCCGCTTACCATCAGGCGCCTGTTTTCGTGACCGCTGTATGACCCAAATGCCATCTTCACGGGTCCCATATAGAGTGCAAATAATCCAAACTTAAATATACCTCGACGGACGGCGAATCGAAAACATGTAAGAAGAATAGGGATGATGACTGTAGTTAAAACAAATTATTTAACATTTTGCACGACATAATACACGAAGAAATTATTACTAAGATGTAGATACCAGTAATTTTTGTACAGAAATTCAATTTAATAAATTGAAAAGAACTTAAAAGGGTAGGTCATTTGGCAGTACTGAAACGTGACGTCACTTTGAGTATTTCATATAAAATTCCAAAGTGGTGATCGTTTTGACAATTTGAAAAAAGATGCTGATTTGCCTTGTCAGTCATTATGCCTATTGAGTGCCCATAGAAGATTTAAATATGGCGCCTTTTTAGGGTTCCGTTAGGTCGCCCCAACTCAATTTTACGCGCCTACATGTTTTCAATACGCCGTCTTTTTTGACAAACTGATTGATCAGATTATATATTTACACACGTCACGTCATAGACCTACATAATATCAATAATATACCATTAATGATACAGCCTAAACACACACCATAAAAGTGCAGTTTTCAAAACGCTTTGTTTGCTCGCAGTAAGTCCCAGATGTAGCTTATCAAAATGAAACGACATGTCACAACGTTTTTAAAGACATGTTTGTATAACATGAATTACTGGCATTGCGTACAATCGTGTTGACAAGTTTTAAGGATATTTGGGTATTTTACTTTCTCAAGAAAAATACGTAATTTTCTGTAATTAGTGTAAGTACTTGGCGCATTTCATCATTGATTGTATTGTATTGTGACTAAGCTTGTGGTTGAACTGTTTTTGCACCTACTCACAAAGCCTGGAAAACATGTAAAAAAATGTAATTTGTTGTAAAAAAATGTAAATGTAAAATGTAGTTTTATTTGTGATAAAATAAATTAAACCATTAGAATAAGAATAAGAATAGTATCTGTATCTAGTGCCACACAGTACAAAGCAATATATACAGGGTAATCGTGAGTATACCGACAGACTTGAAAGGTGTATTCCTGACCACATTTTGAGGCCATAACATCATATGAACTTTTCTGGATTCGGCTTAGTTTAAGACATAATAGACATAGATAATGACATGTTTTCAAAAAACTATTTTCATCATAAGTCACTGAAAAATGCATGCACGATTAAAATTCTCACACTTTCATCTCGTCATATTCACTGATTTAAGTTAGAGAAAATGAGAAAAAAGTTAAGCTAGAAAAATGTTCAACTAAAAAAACACTTTGAAAAAAAAATATTTCCCTGCAATTTATTACTGGTCAAGTAGAAAAAAAATCAAAATATCACATAAAGAATAAAAAAAAAATTAAATGACATGTGTTACATTTTTTTTTTACTTCTTTTGTCTTCAAAAATGCATTGGTAAACTACATGCATGTGTCGTATCAGATCAGATGCCACGACGCAGGTTTTCGGGGCAACCGGGCTAAAAGTGAATTACAAAAATATCTAGAAGAATAGGTATCCTGTACTTTCCAACTCATGGTACGGCTATAGTAGCACTAGTACCTACGGTGAGATCACTTACTATTTATATCTTTCGTTCGCACGGCATAGGTACTAAAGTGATGAATTATAATATTTATAATAGTTACGTACGCAGTACCGTGAGTTAAGGTGCGTTTAAACCAAAAGAACATTCGCTGTTCTAGCGCCCGTTCTACGAAATCAACCGATCACGTTTCGTGTACCGATCAAATTTCGTAGAGTGGGAGGTTAGAACAGCGAATGCTCTTTTAGTTTGAACGCACCTTTAGCAGTTAGCACGCAGGAGCGACCAGCTTTTTTCGAAATATGAAACACTTTTGAACTTACTTGTACTCAGGTCCAAATAAACTAATGTTGGTTGTTGATTCAAACATCACGGAGTTATGTTTGTTCGAGTTTTTCGTTGCGAAACGAAATCTTACTATTGTGCAATGGTTTTATTTGCCCGTAATTTGGTAATTTCTAGGTTTTTTTTGTCATGGCTGTCATTTGATGATTGCTATCTATGTATTTAAGTATCTATGTATACGAGTATGTATCTATGTATTACATAATATCGTCGCCTGGACCGCCTGATACCTCCAATCACAAGTCTCAATTTTATTTTATTGAGCTTACCGTGGGATTAAGTCGATTTGTGTAAGAAGTCGCAAGATATTTCTTATTTTATTGATTTAGTATTTTTCCAATGAGCTTATTTAAGGACCATCATTCCCAAATAAAATTATATAAGTGTCAGATAAATGCTAAAAATAAACGTTTGTCAGAAACCTCAAGGTAGACTGAGATCAAACGAGCGAACGCTCATTCTATCCCCCACTCTACGAAATCAACGAATTTCGACGAATCACGTTTTGTGTAAAGGTGCATTCAGGCCAAACGAGCATTCGCTATTCTATCCCCCGCTCTACGAAATCAACGAATCACGTTTTGTGTAACGATCGAATTTCGTAGAGTGGCATAGAATAGCGAATGCTGGTTTGGTCTAAATGCACCTTAACGAACGAATTTCGTAGAGTCATGGTAGGTAGAGTGGGATAGAATGAGCATTCGTTCGTTTGGTCTAAATACACCTTCATGTTTCTATCGTCTTTCTTTTGTAGGTACCTAATCGTAATTCATCATTAAGACAAGTGCAAGTGGCCGCAGTAAGAATACATTTGTTACCACCCCAACTCTTCGCGCGGGTGTTGTAAGATTCGACTAAGGAATTGAAGTGTCCCTGACTATTCTTTGATAGAAGATTGATGATGAGCAGCAGCGGCATTATTGCGAAATAAAAACCGGCCACACTATAGGATTACAAATGAGCAGACGGACAGACGGACAGAGCGAAACTAAGTATATGGGTTAGTTTACTACGGAACCCTAAAAAAGCTGCTAATTATGAGGATTCTCGATTTCTTGGTTGTTTCTATAGTGCTCAGCGTGGCTGTGACTGTATCTAGTAGGTATACTGTTCACTCTTCCTCCACGACTCAGATAATAATAATAATAATAAAGGAAATAATAATAATAATATTCTTTATTGTGCTAAAATTAACAATAAATTAACGAAAAAGGAAGCTTACAAGAAGTACGCAACAACAGGCGGTCTTATCGCTAAAAAGCGATCTCTTCCAGACAACCTTATGGCAGTAGAATTGACATATAGACAGTATTGACAGAAAAATAAAAGTACAATGAGATAAACCAGAGTAAAATAAGTTCACATCAGCACCAATATATACATATATAAGTATATATACTCATAAATATAAATATCGACGCTGGAAAGGAGAAATTGGATAAGCGACACTTTTGAAGATATTGAGTTATATACACCGTTAGAATCGGCGAATTTTTCTGCGTCGAATGAGCTAGGTTTCGTTTCCATATGACAACATTTGTGTCGCTTATCCCATTGGTGATTTAGAGAACTTTCGACCATTTTTTATTACTAAACGACTTGGTTTTTGACAACTTTTAGTAAATTGGAGATTAGATGAAATATAATTCAACATAATTAATCTTGGATTATTTTACCTATTCGTCATGACAAGTTAAATTTTACTTGGATATTTTTGCTGTGTAACAACTAAACTTCACTTGTCGGTTAGCTATTTCTACCTGACTGTATGATATGTTCTCATGTCGTTTGGACAATTTTACCTTCATCTTAATTTAAAATTGAAGACGGTTAGACAATATTACTTGACTATGATATCTGAACTACTTATTGGCGTTTATCCATTTTTACCTTCATTTATTTAAGAACCATCCCCTTCACATATCCCTTTTTACTATTTACCTACTTTTTGGAATAATGTTATAAAATATATTGATTTAAACTTTCACGATTATCACTCATATTTTAAAGACAAACGGGTCTTAATCGCGTAAACTTACGTTTAATTATATCCTGACGTTTCGGGCATGACGTTACACCCGTGGTCGCAGGCAGACTCATTAAGACCCGTTTGTCTTTAAAATATAATGTTATAAAAATTCCTAAAACAGTGTTTCTTTTTTCACGTGGAAGTAAATTCGTTTACTAGTCACGGAATGTTACTAATGTAATTAATATGACTAACTATGAAGTCTAAAATAGTTTCTCATTTTAAGTATGTGGATATTTCTTAATGATATATTTATGCTATTTTATCAATTTATATATTTTTACCCGAATATAAAATAAGCCACTTCGGCAGTTAGATAATTTTAACGGGATACATTCGTTATGTTAATCTCGGGTGGACCTTTTTACCTTCCTTATTTCTTACACAACGTGTTGGTTAGATAATTTTACCTGAATCAATTTTTCCGACCATTTTGCTTAAGCGACAGTAAATTATTAAATAACACTTGAATACGTTAAATAATTAAAACATCACATAGAAAACATATTTATGTCCATAAATAATGCTTCAATTATTTGATTTGGCCTGCTGATTAATTTAAATGATTTTTTTTCGAAAATCTCGGCGGTTTTTTGCTTCTCCTGTAAAGTACGCACTGTGTCGCTTATCCAATTTCTCCTTTCCAGCGTCGATATATATATACACAAATACATAAATATAACTAAATAAAAATAATATGCAATAAAATAGACAACGTATGAACAGGAAGGACAAAGGAGCTTAAGGCAGTGACAGAAAGTGTTGCTTGAGATGAGCTTTAAAAATTGAAATGGACTTAGCACACCTCAGTTCAACTGGCAAAGCATTCCACATTCGAATTGCTTGAAAAGTAAAAGAGTCGTTGTAGAATTTAGAAGAAGAGTATGTTTGGGCAAGGAGATAATTAGTAGAGCATCTTACAGAAGAAAGGTAGTGGAAGCGCTCTTTAAAGTAGAATGGGGCAGCAGGGTTAAAAAGTACGTTATATAGAAGAGCCAAAATATGAGAGTTACGTCGTAGGCGGATGGGAAGCCACTTGAGTTGTAGTCGATAATAGGAAACATGATCATATTTACGCAGTCCAAATATGAAACGGATACATACATTCTGTAGGCGTGTAGCTCAGATGTTACCGTATATAATTTATGTAATCAAATTATATTAGAGTTACATCCAACTATGTACATAAAAAAAGAGGAGATTCTCATTTGGACTGATTTTTTTCGTACATACTTAAATCGTGTTACTCGATCGATATCTCCGAGAGGGAACCGATTTTCAAAATATTTTTTTAATCGAACGAGTATAACCAAGTTGGCATCAATCAAGTGCGTGATTTTGAAATAATGCAAGTTTAATAACTTTTATTTTCATTGTGATCACAATGTTAGATTTTAATTAAGTTTACGCACCGACGCACTCATACGAGTATGAAATGGTTTTCACGGAAGACCAGCGTCAAGGTACCTAACAAGTATCTTGACATAAAGCTGAGTGAAAACCTTTTCAGTGACGGTTTAAATATTAATTATTATGTTATGGTTTGTACCTATGTTTGTATTTTAAGCGCACTGAATTATTTTTCTTTCTTTCAAGTTTGCAAGTTTGTTTCCTTTTTTTTACTTTCAACTGACGAATGTTATACGAAAAGTTTTTCTTTAAGATTTAATAAATAAATTATATGGAATCCTAAGTTATCCACAGATCAACGCATCGTGTGAGGTAGCTGGAACCTGTCAACTCACTAACTGCCGAGAAAAGCTCCCGGATTACGTTATCAGATAGCGGGACGCGAATTACGTCACGCTCTGACGGGGTTTGGGTGGTCTCCACTTTCAATGTTACAGTTACTTGGTAAACGTTTAGTAAAATCGTTTCGTTAATAAAATCGCTTGCAGAAATATGTAAACACTTTTAGAGACACCCATTTAGCGTGAAAGTAAAAAAACCTTAATTTTAGTCGGATTTGTAAGGACAATTTAAAGGTGAATTCAGACCAAACGAGCATTCGCTATTCTAACCGCTGTTCTATCCCCCGTTCTACGAAATCAACCAATCACGTTTTGTGTAACGATCGAATTACGTAGAGTGGGGGGTAGGGTGGTTCACGAACATATGAAAAAAAAAAATTGGTATTATATTCTCGCTCCACCAGTGGTTTCTAGTTCGATTATACAAAAAATTGTTTTATACAAAATATTAGCTTTATATTACCTAATTAAGAGGTTGCTATGATTTAATAGAATGAATACCATTAGTATCTATAGGAGTCCAAAAATTTAAATTGTAAAATCAGTTGATCTTACCAGTTAATCGTAAGCGAAATTCATTTCGGAATTCGTATTTTTGTCACCGGCGGTGTTGAGGCATATTTAATGTTTTTATGCATCAAAATGTAAAAAAAAATACGAAAATAAGGTATAAATTGCTTATTGTTAACTTTTAAAATTACAGAGCTGACCTGGGCTGTCAATTTTGCATGAGAAAGTGAGCCACATAATGTGTAATTAAAAAAAATAAAAATTAAACTTTCTAAATACTTTGGATTTTATTTTATGAGCTACTAAATCTCAACTTTTTAATATGAATACTCAAAAATCGTCAAAATCATAGCAACCCCTAAATGCATTTATATTTTGCTGAAATTTTGCAGAGATGAGTTTAAGGTCTAAACGAATAGAAAACACTTGGTGGAAAAAGAAAAATAAAAGAATTTTTTTTTGAACCACCCTAGTGGGGGGCTAGAATAGCGAATGCTCTTTTGGTTTGAACGCACTTTTACACAATAAAATTCAATAAAAACTCGGTTTTGGTCTTTATTTAATCCTCTATAGGGCAGCGGTTTCAAAAATTACCGTCCTAGAGCACTGTCTTTTTGTATTTTTTTCCTGTACACAATTTTTCGTACTATAATACGGCGTTGAGGCTTGAATCCAGATTTTTCTTGAGTCTTGAACGTTAAAGGGTTAACAAACTACACGGTGCATGCGACCATTGCGAAAGATTTTAACTATACATTCTAGACATCAAAATAAACAAAGAATATTATGAGACCTACTGTCAAATTCCACAAAAAAAAATTTTTTTTTTAGACTTTTTGAATACTTTTCAACATTTCCAATACTTTTTATCATAACAACAATTTGTTAAAATTATTTTTTTTAGAGACACGTTTTTTCGTCAAGTCTATTCTTATTTTTTGATTGTCAGGCAAAATGTGTGGTAATTATTTGAACACATTGTGGTAGGATTGTAATCAAAAATAAATTTTATGAAGAGTTACGTTGAAAAATTTATTTCGAAAAAAGGTTAATTATCTCTGGAACCAAGTCGAATCCAGGAAATTCGAATTTTAAATAACATTAAATACTCTAAATATGCTCAGGAATTCAGCATTAAAATCTTTCGGAATGCTCACGAGCACCGTAGGTATATAAGCGATTTTACAATATAAATACGATCAAGCTTAAAGGCTTAAAAATATCGTACTTATACACAATTCGCTCGGAGGCTCTACATATATTCTGTGGCTCTACTGACGCTAATTAGGAGTCCCTAAAAGTAAAAATGCCCGTTTTCCTATTTTGCCGCTTAGTTGGTGTCAACATAATATTCCAATATTACAAGCCCAATTGATCGTTTTTTAGGTTTCCGTACCCAAAGGGTAAAAATTAATATGCCAAAAGTGCTTGAAAATGGAGACTTTGGCTCTCCGAAACATATGCGCTGCTTTTGGTAACTGTGGTTACCAGCTGTCACTCTTATTTTACGTAGGAATAAAGCTCAACCAAAATTTCAAAGCAAATGAGTGGATAAAGTATAAATACTTTGACCGGTTAATTATATTTATAGTTATTATGTCTAAAAGAAGTTTAAATTCAATTCTTTCAGACAAGCATTGGGCCAATAAAAAATAATCCATAGAAACGTAAATATGAAAGTAGGTCTCGCGGATTTTATGTCACTCTTCGTCTAGTCAGTCTAACTAAATGGATCATACAGATCATTTTTGTATGAGTTAGATTACAAATCTTTCCTGTGGACATATGGAAGAGGGCTCTAAAACCCTATTTTTCTTGTTGGACAAATACAAGCCGATATGGGTTCTTAAGAATTATGTGGTCAAAACCTAATTTGTATGTCACAGAACCGTTAACCTTCGCAATGTCCACAGGAACGACGGCCGTTTTCGCTAACGCTGTATGACCGAAATATGTGGTCTAGGTAGTCACTAGTCCAGTTAAAAATTGAAGCGGCATTTTAAGTTATTGTATTATTGATTGTGACTGGAAAATATTCATCGAAATATCTGATTTGTCACTTTGAAATCCGCCGTCGGCCGACGGTTAATTTAATTTCTAGTAGACAAGTCAGAAAAGTGTAAAATTTTAAATAGGTAAGCACTTGGAATGAAAAATACGTATCTGTCATATTATTTTATATTTTATAACTTAGAAACGAATTAGTTACACAAAATATACTACAATTATTAATTATTATAAATACGAGTGGTTCGGCGATTTACCAGAAAAGTAGGCTTTTACCTACTTAACCTACACTAAGTATTGCATACCTACTTACGAAGTTAAGTTTAAGATTATTTACATAGGAAAAGACATTAAGAAACTACTTTGTACATAGAATGACTAGATTTCATTAACTTATTTATATAAATAAACTAATATTAACAAAAATAGGCACCTTTTACTCTTATAAGTCCTTTTACTCTTATATAGAGTTGATCCGTTTTTAGTTTGGCAAATAAATCACAATGCAACAAAAGTTGAATTAATATTTGGCACAATTATTTACATTTACTTCTAACTTATTTTTGTAATTGTTACATATTATTTACTCTTTGATAGTTCATTGTTATTTGCTTGACACGGACGAGTTAAAAATTAAAATCTTTTGATCCGACGGCGACGGCATTATAAAATAAACCACCGCAGTGATAACTAATTTTTACTTAGCGTTTTCAATTGTAGTGGACGGTCTACTCTTTGTTAATATTTGAACACAGCACGTGAACCAATAAGAACTTAGCGTAATTCCTAATCAGCACACGAAACATACCCGTCTTACAAACACCACTATAGAACACAGTCTCAAGTCACTTGTCTCAAAGTTTAAAACGGGTCAAAGAAGGCTCATCTCCAGTCGTCGGGTGGTCCGCTGCCTTGGTACAGAGGACTGAAGGCACTCCGCCGGGGTTCTGATTCCTCTTGGGATCCTATAATGGATTCAATGGAGAATCCATTGCGGGACCGCTTGGATCTGGGCTCGGTGGTCTCAGAGACTCGAGGGGGAAGCGGGACAGGCCGAAGAGTCGCTGGCGGTGGTCGCGGCAGAGACAAGAGTGGAGTCGGAGGAAGGTAACAAGGCAGAGGTAAAAGCGGCGCGTAGGCTTCCCTCGCCAGCATCGCCACCACCGCGTGAGCGTGCTGCAGCGACGGCGCCGGCCGCTTATACCGCTTCCGCCTCCTCAAAAAACTCCCATTATCAAACATGTCTTCAGCCAAAGGATCCAACGTCCAGTAATTCCCTTTCCCCGGATTCCCTGGCTCCCTGGGAATTTTGATGAAGCAGTCATTCAAACTCAAGTTGTGTCTTATAGAATTCTGCCAAGCGGGGAACTTTTCACGATAATACGGGAATCTGGTCATGATGAATTCACAAATTCCGCTAAGAGTCAGCTTTTTGTGTGGAGATTGGAGTATTGCCATTGTTATTAGAGCAATGTAGGAGTAGGGAGGCTTGATGAGTTGGGTAGAAGACTTCTGTTTAGATTTCTTGGGTGAGGAAGGTTTTTCGCTCGGGCTGGAGGCGTCGTAGCGTTCAGAATCGCTGGATGGCGGCGGCATGTCTGGCGTGTCTTCGTCGACGGAAACATAGGTGTCATCTTGGGGATATTCTTCTCTGTCGTCGCGGAGATAGTGCGGGAGGTACAGCCGAGGTGGCGGCCGTAGGTCGAGGGGGAGGTCGCCCTCGATGATCATATCGCGGTATTGTGTGAGATCGCATTCGTCCATAGCGTCACATGTCATAGGTGCGTTAGGGCGCGTGGTTGCGCGCGGACTGAACCCGAAGCCCGAGCTCGGCGGAGCTCCGCCCTGCGGCCCCGCCGGCCCCCGCCGGCCCCCCTCGGCCTCCGGGCCCCGTTTACGTTCCAGTAAACACAACAATTGTCGTTATTATTCCTGCGGGTCTCGCTTTGTGCATGAATTTCAGGCCGTCGACTAATAATTATTATTAGACCGCTTATCGATTCAACTTTTTGTTGCGGTGGATTGTGTTCCGACTCTTTTCGGTTCTGTTTATTTTATTGAGTTATGTTTTAACTAGGTAATTGGTTTTATATTTTAGGTTAACAGATAAACCTTTAAAGTAGGTACCTGTGTGAATCTAAGATTTACTAAATTTAAAGAAAGTTTATTTTTTGTGAATTTTTTTTTTATCAAAAAATTGAGTTCTTATAAGTGTCATAAAAATTACTTACTCTTGTTTTTAAGTCTTTTTAAGACCCATCATTCACGGGTCTTAAAAAGACTTAAAAACACGAGTAAGTAATTATTTTTGCTGATGTCTTAGGTATCTGTGATAGGATTATTATTTTTATTCATGGGTAACCACTAACCAGTTACCTATATAAGATTTTTACTTCTTAACATACCTAAATCCTAAATATTTATTCTCCTTAAATACATTATTCAGAAGCTTTCCATATCGCATAATATAATATCGAGAATAATTCTCAAAGAACGAGCGCAAAAGTAATACTATAAAATATAAAAAGATCCAACAAAACGAGCAAAGGAAACTGTTTACAGAGATATGTATGCGACGCGATCCTTTAATCCCGAGCTAAAGGACTCGAGATCTATTGAAAAAAATCTCATAAAGCGAATTCTGGTACTCCATTCAGGTAGACTTCAAATGAAACGCGTAAAAAATATTCGCCGACGAAACGCGTCGACAATACGCTCCAGAAAACCCTCGTATATGTTGCCTACCAAAACATTTACCCCTCAGGCGTCGAGGAAAAAGCTACGAGATAAAATGAGACGAAAGACAATAAAGAAAGAGAGGCAGCACGAAACGAACCAATCGGTAAGAGGATTGGCGTGGGCGGAGCCTTCAAAGCTAACATGTCAGGGCGTGGCACAAGATCCCATTATTGTCTGGCAAGGCAAATAATATTTTGCACAATGTACACATTGGTGAGGGAGTCCGAGGGGGTAGGGGGTCGCTAATTTATTCCCAACTTCGGTCACGGGTTGTTTTTCAGCTTTGCGAGGCTTGTTTAAATTGGACGTTAGTTATTTGTATGTAGCGTTGAAGCCATTGTCTCTTTAATGAAGGAATTTGCCGTTTGCCGCGGAATTTGCTGTGGGTAGGTAGGTATGAGAGTATTATAGCCCTAGAGAACAAAGGGTTACTTTCTGCGCTGCTACGGTGTATGTTTATAGGATGTCGTATTGAATATACCTATAGCTTTATGTCTAACCAGCTTGTTAGTAGCAAAACGCGGCAAATTTAAATAATGTAGGCAAAATGTAAGTAATTTAAAAATAATTGATTTTCCGTAGAAAATTTTCCGTCTTTTCTACTCAACAAGCTGTTTGGACAGATAAGTAGGTATGGCAGAACATTTATTATTTTGAGCGAATACTTTGGTGCCACTTTGGTGATAATTCATTTGTAAAATCTTTTACCAGTTTTGTCTGCTTGTCTCTTTTTTTATTGGATGTTAAAAACTTGCCAATTCGTAGCAGATAGCTCTTGAAATGCAATAATAGTAATACGAATGAAACATAATAACAATAATACGTAATTATGGATGATTCCTGTTGATCACGAAATAAATGATTTTAATTGGATTGTATTTTCCTTATTAATTTTGATTAAAATTTAAAATTATGAGATTTATAGAGCCAACTCTTAAAATTTAAAAACTACCTAGATAGCGTTTTTTAATTTAAGTTGAAGATAGTGAGCCAATTCAAAAGAAAAAAAAACAGCCGAGAGCATGTCGAGCCATGCTCAGAGTATCAGGGTTCCGTAGCTATTCAAAAACGGCTGGGCCGATTATTTTCGAAATAGTTTTCATTTAAAGTACCTATTCTACAAGCCTAATCATGATTTTTTTCATATTTCTGGGCCCACGGATCGAAAAGTTAGACTCGGTCATTTTTAGGGTTCCGTAGCCAAAATGGCAAAAACGGAACCCTTATAGATTCGTCATGTCCGTCTGTCCGTCTGTCCGTCTGTCACAGCCCATTTACTCGGAAACTATAAATGCTATAGTAACGAAATTTGGTAAGGATATGTGTTGTATGAACCGCTACAGGAATATGATACTAAATTATAAAAAAAACCATTGGGGTGGGGGCCCTCCATACATGTAACTGAGGGATAGAACATTTTTTTAGCTGTATATAAGCGTGTGGGGTATTAATAGAAAGGTCTTTGAAAATGATATGAAGGTTTATAAATCTCATTTTTATTTAAGCAAATCGTTTTCGAGATATCAGCTTTCAAAGTCTGAAAAATGTGTCCCCCCCCCCCTCTATTTCTTAAACTACGCGATATAAAATTCTAAAAAAATTATATGTTATGCACATTAATAAGCTCTATCAACGATTTTTGGTTTAATTAAATTATCTCTTATAGTTTTTGAGGTAGGTTGATTTAACTGTATTTTTTTAACAATAAATTGATAATGGTACGGAACCCTTCGCGCGCGAGTCCGACTCGCACTTGGCCGGTTTTTTATAATTCTGCAACAGTTATCTCCGAAAATATCATTTTAAGAAAAAACTTTCTTGTGGCTTTTATTCTTTAAAAAAGAAACAATTTTTGTGTCTAGTACCTATGAATAGTATACATCTGACAGCTGTTTGGACCAGACGTCTACGTAGCGCCGCCTCGTGGCAGAAAAAATATCAAATATCCTCATTGAGACTGTCAAACTGAGCCACAGAGTCATATCAGAAATAAAATGTGTGATACCATAATGCACCTAAGAGTTGATAAATTAATGTTAAATATTTAGTAGCACATTTTTTTCATGGTTTCAATTGTACCCAATGTACATCGGGCAGTATGCACGAAATAGTTATTTGTGTTACAAGAGTGTGAGGGCGTACATTGAATCCCAAATGAAGCGATGTATTCCACAATCCAAATGGAATCGTGAGCGAAATGAGGGATTCAAGCGTTACGCCCTAGACAAAAATAATTTTGGTACCTTGTGACACATACTGCTTTTCACACCACCTATCAGAAAAATAAGAGATATATCACAGAAAAATAAGAGATATATATTGCAAATCTACCGGTGGAGGGTGACATCGATGCAGTGTGGGAACAGACGAGAGATATCGTAAAGGCGACAGCAGTGGAGGTGTTAGGAAAAAGGAGGAGGGTCAAGCGTAGGAAATGGTGGACTCAGGAGTGTGAAAAGGCTGTGGAGGAGAGGAGACGCCTTAAAATCGTTGCGGATCAGAATACCAGTTGGGCTACCAGCTATGTCGCAGCACGCCAAGAGTGTCGAAACACCATAAGACGAGCAAAGAGACAACATCTGGATAATCTGGTCTCGGGTATGGAGAGCCTGATAAAGGCGGCCGAGGTTAGACTCTTCTACCGTGAGGTCAGAGAGACAAAAAAGGGTTTTCAACCAATGGCACAGGCTTTAGAAGACAACGAGGGAAATCTTACGTTTGACCCAGAAAAGCAGAAAAGCTTATGGTTTAATTATTTCAGAGATTTACTCAACTGTCCTGCGGTCCAACATATTCCCATGCAGGCAGAAAGTAACGTCACACCAGTCGTGCCACCATCCTTCGAGGAGGTTTTTAAGGCGATAACGAGGTTGAAAAACCACAAGGCCCCAGGTATCGACGGATTGCCGGGCGAAATATGGAAATATGGTGGTGCAGCAATTAAGAACAGGGTCTTTGAAATCGTTCAACTAATCTGGTCAGAAGAGCGTCAACCTGCTGAGTGGGACATCGGAGTCATTTGCCCCCTCCATAAGAAAGGAGACAGAAAAAGGTGCGCAAATTACAGAGGCATTGCCTTACTTCCCACGGCATACAAAATTCTGTCTTATATCCTACTGTCGCGGCTTGAACCCTACGCTGAGGAAACCATAGGGGATTACCAGTGCGGGTTTCGTAGAAATAGGAGCACAGTGGATCAGATATTCCTTCTCAAGCAGATAATGGAAAAGAGGTGGGAATACGCCCAGAGTTGTCATATTCTCTTCGTTGATTTTAAGAAGGCATACGATAGCATCGATCGCGAGTCTCTGTACGATATTCTGCAATCCTTTAAAATTCCCGATAAACTGGTGAGGATGGTAAGAGTACTTCTACTAGCAAAATGACGGTGAAAACGGGAGTTGGCCTAACTGACCAGTTTGATGTAGGCACAGGTCTCAAGCAAGGGGATGCACTCTCACCTTTACTTTTCAACTTGGTGCTCGAGTACGTCATCAGAAAGGTTGCAGTCCTTGGTGGTGGAGTGGAGTTGAACGGTGGTCACCGAATTATTGGATACGCAGACGACTTAGCCCTTATGGGAGAAAACGAGGCGGATGTCCGAGAGGCTGCGCGGAGTCTGGAGGAAGAGGCAGTGAGGGTTGGCCTACGAATCAGTCAGGAGAAAACGGAATACTTTCATATGAAGCGGTACAGGAACAACTCTATTCGTAGGAAGGACCTCACGGTGGGACAGACCTCTTACAAAGGCGTTGAGAAGTTTAAGTATCTCGGGTGCATCGTAACGGACGGCAATCGGAGGGAAGAGGAGATCCAAACCAGGATCCAGAACGCTCTTCGGTGCACAGCGGCTCTTCATAAAGTGTTGGTGTCCAGGCTGATGACCAGGAGCACGAAACTGCGTATATACAAGACCATAATTAGGCCCATTTTGATGTACGGATGCGAAGCTTGGACTCTGACGCAAAGAGAGGAGTACGCACTGCTTGTGGCCGAACGGAGGATCTACCGGAAAATACTGGGGCCCACTCGGAGAGATGATGGCTCGTGGAAGGTTCGCAAAAACCAGGAGATCGAAGATCTAGTGGCCGAGCCCAACATAGTAGGGGAAACTAAAGCTGCGAGACTCCGATGGCTCGGGCACGTGGTTCGAATGGGTGAAGATCGGGCAGTCTGGAGGGCATATTCGGGCCGCCCGACGGGTCGAAGACCTGTTGGACGGCCTAGGTATCGCTGGAGTGATGAGGTGGTGAAAGACCTGACCGAACTCGGTGCCGTCGACTGGGCAGTAACGGCGTTGGATAGAGAAGCCTGGAGGTCCTTAGTGTCAGAGGCCAAGATCCACTTCGGGTCGCTGCGCCACAGCAGTAAGCAGTAAGTAAGTATCACATATATAATATATATGCAAATAATCGATTCTGAAGAAATTTTTATCAATTATGAAGGTGTAGGTATTGTTTATTTTCTTATTTCATTGTATTTTTTAGGCTGGCAATAGAAAGTCCTTGAACAGAGAAATGCCACTTTGATCCCCCCCAGCAGGGAAGAAAAGGCCCGTATTCGAAGAGGTGGTGTGAAAAATAAGGTATCCGTCAGATAAAATTAACCCTCTAATGCATACGAAGCCAAATATGGTTTCATTGGTTTTGGACTCTATTGACTGCTGTTAGGGTTCAAATTTGACATGCATTTTTGCCTGTCTTATGCATTAGAGGGTTAACACTATCCTTTTCCCCAAGCATGTAAAAATAAGGAGAGCTTACATTTATCTGACATATATATTTTATTCGGAGATGGTGAAACAGGCTCTTAATGTATCATCATCATCATTATCGTATCAGCAGAAAGACATCCACTGCTGAACATAGGCCTGTACGATGAGCTCTACCATAGCGACACGTAGGTGACAAAAATATGTTTTCATGGATGTTCCTATTTAAAGAGCATTCGCTGTTCTAACCTACCACTCTACGAAATTCGATCGTTACACAAAACGTGATTGGTTGATTTTGTAGAGCGGGGGATAGAACAGCGAATGCTCTTTTGGTCTGAACGCACCTTAAAGTGTCGTTCGAACAACCTTTCTTTTAAGTTGTAATCCTTCAGCGCACGTAAACATATCAACAAGATAAGTTGGTAAGCCGAGTCTAGGATTAGCTCTCGTACGGCAAGCTTACCTGACTTACCTCCTGAGTGAGTCGGTACAGTCAGTTGGAAATGTATATGAAAATAAATAAAATAAAATATTATGGCATATTGCACGTGAAGCGCTACGCGACCATATTCCCTACGAAAAGTTAACTTATAAATATTGGATGTCATATAGGTACCAAAGAAAAAACGAGCAAGATCACCAACGACTGGGGTGGGAATGGAACCCACAGTGCTCAGCTTTCGCGGCTGATACAAAAATAAAAACACAAATCAAAATATTTAGTTAATAAATTATTTAATTAGAGTTTTCACAATAAGTCACATTGTGTTTTTATGAGATTTGTTATTTTCACGATAGCGTCAATTGTGTCACGATTATACACGGTGTTACGCGAGCATTGCGAAAGATTTTAACTATGCATTCTAGACATCAAAATAAACAAAAAATATTATGAGACCTAATGTCAACTCCACCAAAAAAAATTTTTTTTTCTTTTTTTTTAGGCCGATTTGAATACTTTTTAACATTTCCAGTACTTTTTATCATAACAACAATTTATTTAAATTATTTATTTAAATTGTTTTTTTTAGGTAGAGGTTATTTCGTCAAGTCTATTCGTATTTTTTGATTGTCAGGCAAAAGGTGTAGTAATATTAGAACATATTGTGGTAGCATTGTAATCCAAAAGAAGTTAAATGACGAGTTACGTCGAAAAACTTATTTCGAATAAAGGTTGATTATCTCTGAAACCAAGCCGAATCCAGGAAATTTTATATAACATTAAAGACTCTAAATATGGTCAGGAATCCAGCATTAAAATCTTTCGGAATGCTGACGTAACACCGTGTATGTATTATACTCTATCAAACAACCTTTGACAGCAGACATGGCGGCAAGTTTAAAAAAAAAAACCGGCCAAGAGCATGTCGGGTCATGCTCAGTGTAGGGTTCCGTAGTTATTCAAAAACGGCTGGGCCGATTATCTTCGAAATAGTTTTGTTTAAAAGTATTCTATAAGACCACAATCCATGATTTTTTTCATTTTTTTTCTGCTTGAGCGATTATCTTCGAAAATATTGACTTTAGAAAAAAAGTTTCTTTTAAGACCCTTATTCTTTTTAAGAGACCTATTCAATGATACCCCACACTATAGGATTACAGCAAATAAAAAAAACCACCCCACTTCACCAGTTGGGGAGGTGTATACCCGAAAAAAAATTGTTTTCTAGTTTTTATTGTACCACTTTGTTGGCATGATTAAAATGTATATCTGTACCAAATTGCAGATTTCTAGTATTAATGGCCAGTGAGCTATGCTGCGGACAGACGGACGGACGAACGGACGAACAGACGGACATGGCGAAACTATAAGAATTCCGTTTTTGCCATTTTAGCTACGGAGCCCTAAAAACTTAGGTCTGTATTGTTGATCGCTCATGGAAAATTTTAATTAAGTAGTCGCCTTTTTTCACTGCCAAAAGTTGTTACTCAAAATTTAACTTCGTAACACAAAAATTATGACGTAAAATTTTATTTTCATGAATCCCTAACGTTCAGGTATTCAATGCGTAAATTCGTCCATCACGCTCGCTCCAATACATGAGTGCAAGAGTATTGGACTGCTGCAGCCTTTGCGTAGGTATCGATCGATCGAACGTAAAAAGCTAACATAGTTATTCGGTATTTGCTAAGTCATGGTACTGTAAGTAGGTACGTATTTAAGAAATATTTCACACTTGCACAACCTAGGGTTTGCCAATTAATCAGGGTTAAGTAAAGGTGCGTTCAGACCAAAAGAGCATTCGCTATTCTATCCCCCCACTCTACGAAATTCGATCGTTACACAAAACGTTATTGGTTGATTTCGTAGAGCGGGGGATAGAACAGCGAATGCTCTTTTGGTCTGACTGAACGCACCTTAACTGGTTTATTTAATACATTCATAACTCATAACTTGGTGTCTAACCCAGATATGTTAAATTAATAAGTACCTACTTATTCAAGAAATATTAGGATAAAGGCCACTTACACATTCGTACAGTCTAGATTTCACCAATTAAGTGGTTGGTGAAATGTACACTGAGAAAAAAATAACCACCAGGAATTAGAAAACAGTTCAGTACCGGCGGAAAAAATGAAGTTTTAGTATTAATTACGGAAGTTTAATTGTTTCTGTAAAAATTACTTATTCCAACTAACAGGTCACAAACTTTTTTTTTTATGCTATAGGTGGCAAACGAACAGACGAATCGCCTGATGGAAAGCGATTAACGTCGCCCATGGACATCCGCAACACCAGAGGCGTCGCAAATGCGTTGCCGGCCTTTAAGGTGGGAGTACGCTCTTTTCTTGAAGGTTGGAAGGTCGTATCGGTCCGGAAACACCGCTTGTGACAGTCCGTTTCCAAACTAATCCTAAAACTAGTTACAACAAACCGACTTTAGTAAATGGAGCATTAAATAAAGTTCCTGTATCCTACTAACAGAAATTACAATACATAATTGATTTGTTCCGATTATAGTCGTCTCTCCTTATCCCCGGACTAAGTTTTATTGTAGTAACAAGTGTGTTTTTGGTTAATTTTTCTCTCAGTGTAGACTGTGCAAACTGGTTATTATTACATATGTACATTCTTGACTTTTGACGTACCTACCTATTAAGTAATTTAACCGGTTAATTTCGGGTTAGTCGTCTAACCCGAATAAAATGTTGAATTAATAAGTACTTATATTTAATAAATAGTAGGTATAAAGGCACTGGCACAAGGATTCGCCAACTAACCCGGGGTTAACTAGTATAATTCATACATTCTGGACTTATTTAACTCGTCAGTTTCGGGTTAGGTGCCTAACCCTGAATTAATTATGTAAGTGAGGGTAAGTTTAATTATAATTAATTGTAGGTACCGATTCGTTAAACACGACAAAAGATTCAATAAATTATGTCAAATGAATTACGTAAACATTTTATTTAGGCAGGTAAGGTACAGTCAACAAAAAAGTGATTTAACACTTTTCAAGTTTATTATCAGATTATCACTGAATAGAATCGAAAAGTGGTAAACCATTTTCCTTCTTGACTGTACTTGCCCTATCCCCTATATTATTTATAAGTTTGGGTAC
Organism: Thaumatotibia leucotreta; assembly: GCA_025490895.1. NCBI lineage: Eukaryota > Metazoa > Arthropoda > Insecta > Lepidoptera > Tortricidae > Thaumatotibia > Thaumatotibia leucotreta. The sequence goes on along the minus strand of JALPQI010012854.1, from coordinate 21,235 downwards.
TAATCAAAATCTAATCTTATTTATTTAACATTTCCGAATACAATAGGGACATTAATTAGGCACTAAAATATACTTAATTTGGAAGCCTTTTATTAGGCTTAACGTTAAATACGATTATGATACAAAACTGATAATAAATAAATAAATAATAAATAAATAAATATCTTGGGACATCTTACACAAATCAACCTAGTCCCACGGTAAGCTCAATTAAGGCTTGTGATGTGGGTACCAGGCGACGATATATATAATAGATAGATACATATAGATACTTAAATACATAGACAGCCATGACCAAGGAACACATATTTGTGATAAATAAATACACAAATAATGCCCTCGCCGGGATTCGAACCCGGAACCTCCAGCTTCGTAGGCAGGGTCACTACCAACTAGGCTACGGAGGCTGACCAATGATAATACAAAACTTAATAAACAAATTAAAAAAAACCGGCTTGAACTTCTCCCATCATCAGACCCCGACTTGATGCCAATGCCAAGGAACGCGACCACCTCAACAAAAAAAATCGGAGATATCGTGTAAAATCCATGCAATAAAATATAAAAAAAGTCTATCACGTTGAGAAAGTCCTCCTTTTTCGAAGTCGGTTGAAAATAAACAAAACACAACCGATTCTTAAAGATACATCAAAGCGCCATCTACAATTCATGCTACTCTTCACTAAGCCTAATACAGGCCGAGATCAAGTAAAAAGTTCCGTAAACTGCCACTAGATAGAGCTATAAACATGCATAACAGCGCCATTTACAATTCATGCCACTCTTCACTAATCCTGATACAGGTTGACGGTAAGTAAATAGTTCCGTATACTACCGCTAGATAGAGCAATAACAAACATTCAACAGCGCCATCTAGTGACTGTAGCATTAACTAATAAGAGTACTTTCGTACTACTTTTAGTTTTAAATTTTGTCAAGAGATGGACTCTCGTCTCGTAAAGGAGAATGGGCATTTTGTCCCATCGATGTATACGATTGAGACGTACCTTGTTTGAAAGGGCTTGGCCATAGGATTATTTGTTTGTATGACACCAACATTGGGTTGCGTGCAGGGACCGAGATATTTAAAAAAAAAAGCTGTAAAAATAATAAGGTTTTTCTCAAATTATTCACTGTATAATTAATTGAATCGTGCTTTACATGAAAGAATGCGAAAAATGCTACCGGTATATATATTTAATCGTATCGTAGAGTCTATAAAAGGGTTGAAATTAGCTCATGTAACATATGCCTGTAACGAGAAACACTTTTTTTTTCAATAAAGCACGAGTGTATACACATTAGACATGAGCGCCGATGGCCAAATAGCCGGCGGCGGCGCGCCGGTCAAAATTGATCGGCGGCGGCGGCGAATCGGCGGCGTGGCCTTGAAAACAGTTGTTCATAGAGTTCATAGCAGGACCGAAATTTTGTATAGCAAAACTCAATTTGACAGAGGGATTGACTCAAATGCTCTTTAACTATCGATAAATAATTGACACTTAACAATACATCATCAGCCTATCGCAATCCACAGCTGGACATAGGCCTCCCCAATTTCACGCCACCGTCTTCGATCTTCGGCTGCTCGTATCCAGCTCCTGCCAGCTGCCAGCCATCCTGCGCAAATCGTCGTTCCACCTTGCCTGAGGTCGTCCTATACTACGCTTGCCGAAACGCAGTCTCCACTCAAGAACTCGTTTACACCAACGGTTGTTGGTTCTACAGCTAATATGGCCAGCCCACTGCCACCTCCCACTTCCGCTTGCTAATACGGTGGGCTATGCCGATCACTTTGGTTCTCTGTCGAAGCCGAGCATAGCCCTTTCCGAAGCTCGCTGAGCGACCTTGAACTTGTGGACCAGCCGTACCATCAGTGTCCACGTTTCGGCTCCGTACGTCATGACGGGTAGGGCGCACTGATTGAAGACTTTTGTCTTCAGACACTGGGGTCGACAATGCAAAGACTCGACGTAGCTTTCCAAATGCTCCCCAACCTAAATTCTTCTATTCACCTCATCCTCGAAGTTGTTTCCTCCCATCTGCAATGTTTGCCCGAGCTATACAAATCTACCTCTCGTACTTGCCATTAATGTTGATGCCACGTCCTTTCCAGGTCAGTGTATTAAACATGTCCTCCATTGTATTTGAGAACGAAGTGAAGTGTGGATAAGGAGGCACACATGAGAAAGGCGCGCAGGGCGCCCCGGAAAACTATGTGGCTCCGCCGAGCCAGTTAATTCTGGCTTACGGGTCGCAACACCGAGTAAGGCGCTCTATGTGTCGCACCTGCATTACTCCGCCGTACCCCATGATGTTGTAGAGTATGTCCGCCAGAAGACTGGCTTTTCGCTGAGGGTGCAGCAGTTGTGGTGCGCGTGCCGCGCCCGCTGGAGGATACCATCGCGAGTGCAGATTTCTGGCCGAAGAGCGTCGTGTTTCGGCAGTTCCGGGGCAATCTGCCGAATTCTACGTCAGATCAGACGACGCAACGGAGCCACGTCGTTACGTTGTCGTCCAAATTTAAGTAGTTTTTATATACCTATTATTTGACATGTAATTTTTTTGTTGGCAGTGACTTGGTTTTTACTGTTATGCTGTGAACTTATTGGAATAAAAATAAAATAAATAAATTGAATGTATCCGCTTCGAAATCCAACCTCCGGGTTGGAATTCGTCGAGTCTCCGCGCAAGACGGTTTGTGACACTCTTGGGAATAGCTTATAGACATGCCTTGGACGAGAAATGGGTCGATAGTTCATCGTCAGGATTTTGCGTTTTTAAGCTACTCAAGAGCGATATCGGTTTCGCCGGTACTGACTTCTAGCAGGTCTTCAGTGTAGTGGTGTATCAAAGTGGGTCTAGAATCCCCATTTTCAGGATCAGGTCGAGATTCATGCTAAGTGTATAATCGGCCATAGACGACTCTCACTTCGGAAAGGACTGCCGACTATGAAGTAACGACTTCTCCACGAGCTGTTGTCAGCTTCGTGAGGTGGCTTCTTCCTAAAGATTGTACGAACAATTTTGACCCCCGGTTCTGACGATCGCTCTTTCAATCGAAAGAGTATTGGAGCACCGAAGATCGTGTCGTACGTGCTTACTGATCTCTCGGTTTAGAGTCTGTTTCCCTGACCAAGAGACTGGTGGGTTTTCACGTCGTTACTACATTAGCCCTAACTGCCCTAAGGTTCTCCCCTGACTTTCTGCACCTGAGCTGCATTTCACAAAATCTCGTACCTTCCACCCCGAGGATGCGAACCACATCTTGAAGGTTTTGGTTAACGTCCGCTGTGGTTTCCGTCGTCAAGAAGAAACATTAAGAGTAGGTATATCTGTTGGTTTTAAAAACTACTAATACTATTATACGGAGTACAACCGAAAACTAGAAAACCAAACATGGCTACTAACTTAAATGGATATATAATTTTGTGACTTCCAGGCGTATACATATCTTTGTATTCGATTGTACAACCATAATATTTGTCAAATCTTTTCGAAATGTGATATTTACAACAATTTTAGCTATTTAAAAACTTTTAATCCTCAGTATTAAAAGAAGCGTAATATTTTGATCCCTCATCAAGGTCACGCCGATTCCACGCCGATGGCGGCGTCGGCGGCGGCGGCGTCAAGGTTTTTACCGGCGGCGGCGGCGCGCCGGCGCGGCGCTCATGTCTAATCCACATAGCCGCTTTAAAACACTCAATTGAGGTCTATGGTTTTAAAACTGTATGCGGTCCTAGCACAACTGGTGATTGACAGTAGGTCGCGGCCTTCACAGGGCTACCCGTCTCTTTTTAATCAATATAATCAATGAGGGACTGGTAGTCTTCGACAAGAGCGCGTATTACTGCGCATTAAGACATGCTAGCCTGGTGCCTATGTTACTAACAATAATGAGTTTCGGAAAAAAAATCTAATCAGATTCAATTACTGCCTATATATTTATATCCTGTATATGTAATCTGCAGCAGCACCACAACGTGATAGAGCTTACAACGAAATGAGAGGCATTGATTTTTTAACTACTCTTACAATTTTATAAACATGCTAGAGATCCGTCCTAACAACGTCTAATCTCCATTTAATTTAAAATGTGTTGTCTCTTTTTCACCAATAACATTGTGAAATTGATAGATAAGACATTTTTTAGTACATATGGTGCCTTTTTTAGGCTCTAGTGCGAGAAGTGGGTCATTTTACGTCAGGTTCAAGACTTCGGAGGGCCATCTGTACTAAAAAACAACGTACGAGACACGTGCAAAAACGAAATTCGTAACTAGTGTCGATTTAAAACACTCTCTATCGGTCGTGTTTTAAAACATCGCCACTAGTGTCGACTTCCATGTTTTTCACACTTGTGTCGTAATGCACTATAAGTGCTAGGCCGTCACGCAACTAAATCAATCTTGACAGCTGTCAGTTGAATACATTGTCAAAAATGTCACTTTTTGACAATGTATTTAAATGACAGAAGTCAGAATTGACTTCATAGCAGTCACGCACTGTGATGTCCGATGGACATCAATGAATAATGGATTTATATGATACTCGCACGGTGGGGTTTAAAATCGCATGGACATTTTATGAATTAATTCATAAATTGTCCATGCAATTCTAAACGCCACTGTACATTTCGCATTAAGTGGCAATTACACTGTATATTTCGCCTAATGTGTCAAAGTATGAGGTTGCTAGGCAACCGACATTGATTGCATGCGGCGAACGACTCAGTGTAATTCCAGCATTAAAGTGGTTTGATTTCCATACAATTGTGGTTTTAGTAAGCAGTCTTTACATATTACCAGATTATAAAATATGCAGTAATTTTCTCTAATATGTATGGCAATCGAACAACCTTAATATTTCATAGTAAATGAAACAATTAAGACATTTTAAACAACTTTATTTTATTGCAATAACAATAATATTTTTCATGATAATATAAGCTTTGGGGTATCCCATACAAAACATTCCAATATTCTCGTAACTCCACTTAAGGCACAGGGTCGCGTTTTATAAAGCTACAATTTACAATTTCACTGTTTGCCTCTCTAACGCACGCACATATTGGCTAGAAAGAGAGGCAAACAGCGAAATTGTAAATTGTAACTTTATAAAACGCGACCCTGGTCTCACCGCGAGCTACTAAGCTGGGCGAGTATCGCCGTGTCTCTTTTATTTACACGGGAGTTCGTATCTTTTGTTCGTGTTTATAGCCGATAGTTTTTAGCTTAGTAGCTCGTGGTGAGACCAGTGCCTTAATCAATGACGTGAATCACCGGCCTTAGCACATCTTGTGTTTAACAGCAGCCATCTCTATTCGATTCTACTGATTAAAAAGAGACATGTGGCTGCGAGTTGCTGTCAAACACAAGATATGCTAGACCCGCTTATATTTGACAGCAACGCGTGGTCCGCTCCCAGCTACGCGCCTCTTTGTAATCAACAAATGATAGAAAGAAACGGATAGCTGCGGGAAGACTGCGACTTGCAGTCAAACATGAGATATGCTAGCCCCCCTGTCTTCGTAAGAATTTATCGTACATAGCGTATCGTGCATAGACATAGCAATCGAAGGTTGCGTGGTAAAATCCGGTAAGTATAGATCATTTTTAATTAAAATAACAACCTGACGTAAGTGCATGTAGTTCGTATTTTGAATACCGGTTTTGCTCGACTTATCGGGTTTCACCACGCAACCCTCGTAATGATCAAGGACCCATTTGGATCCCAATAGTGTCTTTGACGATCACTGGTTCTGTACAATACAATTCTTTAGTCAGATCAAACGCAACTAATTGGTACACAAACCTGTTTCACGGGGCACACACCTGATAAATATCGATGATCTTTATCGTTTGGGCTTAGCAGATCTAGGTCCTTGAAGATGCTAGCGATCCTCATACTCGTACTATTTCCCATCCATTTTTTTGATCGGACGTATATTAATTTAATATACGAGTATGTATGTGCAGAAGTAGGTATGTGATTCTCTTGCAATTAAATTAGCTTACAACTTATTTTGGAAGCTTTTATCCTGTTATAGATTGCTACTTCCCAGATAATCAGATACCTATTGAACAGAAATACGAACAACATGCGGAAAGCTGGATACTTACAAACCTGATGCATGGGAACTTCCCGCCACTGCTTCCTTGCTATTTTGATGTGAGCAGATGTTATAGCTCCTGTTATCATTCTTGACCGGGCCATTTAACGGCTACCCAACTAGGTATGTATAGCAATATATTGTTATAATGTTATAAAACTATTTGATGTCAGGCCAAACACAAAAGCAGTCACTTAGATACCACGTCACCAAAGTGTCAAAACTGAATTTGAACTTTACACACGTGCGTGTAGGTCTATAATGCTCTGCGAACCCTGACTTATATATCGGTCTTTGGCGTTGAACCTGCGTTGCTGACGAATTAATAATTAGCGTCCAACAGGTTAAATCTTGTATTACTTACCCGATTAGGAAATCACATGTTTCATCATATCAGCCGAACGACGTCCACTGCTGAACATAGGCCTCCCCCAAAGATTGCCACAATGACCGGTCCTGCGCCACCCGCATCCAGCGGACTCCTGTGACCTTCATCAGGTCATCGGTCCACCTTGTGGGGGGCCTACCCACGCTACGCCTTCCGGTACGTGGCCGCCATTCAAGAACCTTCCCGCCCCAACGGCCATCAGTTCTACGCGCAATGTGCCCCGCCCACTGCCACTTCAGTTTAGCAATTCGGAGAACTATTTCGGTTACTTTAGTTCTGCTGCGGATCACATGTTTATCTCAATAGATTTGTAAGATATTTGGAGTTGACACCGAACTAGTAACCAAAATACCTACTAGTTAATCTAATTGCACGGACGACTTTGAGTTCCTTCAGTAGACTAAAACGTACCTTTAGCCAGCCTTCTGGGAAGGTTTCGCAGTAATCATTCGAGTAACTAGGGAAGTGCAGACATCTGGTTCAATTGGTATCGGAGTTAGTAAAAATGCTAAAGCGGGCCTTACTAGCGTGGTTATACAGTTTTTGGGAAAGAACGACTTATCTAGAAATCTTCCATATTCTCTTGCTCTACTTTAATTTCTTACATATGTATTTCCTCCACCACTCCTCTTACCTGCGGAGTTATTAGCTCTTCACGTGGCGTGTAAGAGAGTCCTAGTATTGTATTTGATATATCCTACTGAATGTTCCTATACTCGTGCATGCCATAGATATGTACATTGTTAGCGTGATTGTTTCATCAAATCCTATAACTCTACTTACAGACATAGGTACACACACATTGCGTAACAAGGTAACGTATGTATTTGTAAATTAGAAATATGTATTCACCTTGAACACACTAATCCGATCGCCGATTACCCAGCGTGGCGATTTTTGGCATGTACCGCCTACTGTGAGGAAATTCCTTTATCTAGCGGTGGACTGATATAGTCTGATGATGATGATGATAATGAATACACGTATTCCTCGCCCATTGTCGCATTACTAAGTCACGGTTTATGTGGCCATGACATGACAGACAATAGTTATTTGTTATACAAGGGTGCAAAGTTGTATTTTACCCGCGAGTATGAAATTGAAACACGAGCAAGCGAAAGGACTCTATAGTTGAACTACGAGCGAAGCGAGTGGTTCTAAAATAGAATCCTGAGCGCAGCAAGTGTTTTAACATACGAGAAGTAAAATACATTTGCACCCGTGTGTAACACAAAACTTTTCCCCTCACTATAGCGAGGAAACTCAAAAAAGGTAATTATTTGTTCACATTACAATCATCATCGGGTTAGTGATAGTAATTTTCCAAATGCATCATGTATTTAATGCAAGATTTTGTCGCAGTAAACTTACCACGAAAAAGTAAACGCAGCACGATTTTAACACATTCCTGTAGTTGCACACCAACGCCAATGCATTATTAAATCATTATCATTCATTATTTTTACAAAATTATAACAGAACACCCTGAAAGTTGTTTAGTTTACTATTTTTATGCGTGTTCGAGTCGATAAATAAAGATTATAACCTATAATATTCTTTGACAATGTTGGCGTTGACATTTTCTGCGTTTTGTGATTGCATCTAGTCATCTTATCATCATTCACTAAAACAATTGTTACTTATGGAATTTTAGGATTTATATGTTAAAATCATCATATTATATAAAGGTTTGTATTTTACACTAAATTCTCAAACAAATTATTCCGTGTAAATAGAAATTTCATTTCGGTCTTTGTTATTCTGCTTCATCATACTGCAATGTTTACCTATACCTAAAACCACCTTAAAGTATGCCTAAGATTTAAAGATTTCTCAAGGAACCCGCCTTCGTCGGGAGGGATTGTAGGGTCGTCTTATATAGACGCACCTTACTACTTAAATATCGTCAGCTCATGCACCTGCAAGCGACTTCCTATACTGTTTAATAGTCTGCTATTGACACTGGAAACTCAACTTGTACAGCCTCCGTACGTAGCCCAGCTGGCAGTGACTATGCCTATGAAGCTGGAGATTCTAGGTTCGAATCCCGGCGAGGGTGAATATTTGTTCCTTGGTTGTGGTTGTTTTCTACTTACTTAAGACAAGTATCTATATGTATCTACCTATCTATCATATAATTATATTATAATTGTCTATCCACACGCACACAATATCGTCCCGTATTCGCACAACATAAGACTTACATTGGGTTAAACCTAAGTCGATTTGTGTAAAATTGTTGCAATTATCTAATCCACATATCTTATAGGCACAGACGAATTATGTGTGCCAAAAAGTACAATTCTGAGAGTCATCCATGGTCTTCATCATCAGTCCCACTCAACTGAGTGGTGGTTTCTGATAGAAATGTTATTTAAATAAATAAAAAGTCGCCATGGACTGGTTTAAGAAACTTCAAAAGTTCGCCCAATTTTTTCAAGATGCTACTGTTTGAACGTGATTTGATTGTCATCTAACCACCTAAGATTATTTAAAATTAATAAATTATATATATTCATCAAAAGTCAAAGTCAAATGATTCTTTATTCAAATTGGAATAGCAACAAACTCGTTTGAATGGTCTAAGTTAAATAACATTAAAACTACTTCCGGTTCTAACCCATGTATTTGAATGCTAGTGCACAGACTGACGAAAGCAGTGAATAAAGATTTGTAATAAAATAATTATTGTATGAAAATAATAATATCATGTACTTGTACAACCGACAGCACAAGTTCACTGACCATTCACGATCAATGCATAAAGCAGAACGGTCAAATAATGGCACGCACAATGATACTTGTGCCGTGTGGTGACGGCAGTAAGAATACATTTGTCACCACCCCAACTCCTCCTGCGGGTGTCGTAAGAGTCGACTAAGGGATTAAAGTGTCACTGACCATTCTACAAGATTGATGATGGGCAGCAGCGTCATCACAGTGGACACATTACTGCGATCGCCAATCCGCTTGCCCAGCGTGGCGATTATGGGCATTTACCTCCTAATGCGTCTAAACGCATAGTTAATAGGAGAGGCCTACGTCCAGCAGTGGACTAACATAGGCTGATGATGATGATGATGATATATTCATATCAGTTTCTTCGCCTTCAGAAAATCGGGGAACGATCCACAAGAACCGACAACTTCCCACTTTTTTGATTCAGTAGCACACTATACAATAATGAAGGCAGTGTTTTTATTTTCATTTTATCATACTCCCATAAAAATATACCTGTAGCTTAATTACCTTGTAGCTATAGCCACTCTTGAACATCTTCTCCCAGTCATATAAATACACCGGTATCGTAATCACTTCGTTTTAAGACTATATTTTAAGTCTAAAAATTGAATGCTTAGTTCCTCTGGCCTTAAAATGTGACCTACTACTTGCCAAAAGCTGGATTAATGACAATAACTAATTAATAACTAATTTGCTATCAGAAGATTCGCTTTGACATCATGCATCATGACAACATAAAACACCGACCGCGGCATAGATGGACTTCCCTGCAAGAATAATTAAAATTAATTGAAGATAAATAGGTATTTATCACAAAAATATTGGTTATTGATATTTTCTAGGTATTTAAGCATCTAATATGTATCTACCTAATACACGTGGTCGTGTGGTGACGGCAGTAAGAATACATATGTCACCTCCCCAACAACTCCTCCTGCGGGTGTCGTAAGAGTCGACCAAGGAATTAAAGTGTCACAGACAATTATTTAATAACATATTGATGATGGGCAGCAGCGTCATCATAGTGGACACATTGATGCGATCGGCAATCTGCTTGCCCAGCGTGCCGATTATGGGCATTTACCTCCTAATGCGTATATACGTATAGTTAATAGGAGAGACCTACATCCAGCAGTGGACTATCATAGGCTGATGATGTATGTATATCGTCGCTCAATCAGCATACACAATACAACCTTAATTGAACTTATGGCGAAACTAGATGGATGGGCGTAAGAATGCCCTAAGACATTTTTAAGAAATGTATAGAAATTATTTTGTTTACATCACGTATTATTTAATAGAACCTTATGTTCAAAGCTAATCTAAGCACAGACAGCATTTACCAATTTTTTTACTATAGGATGTATACCACCTTTCCTGGAGGACCATCATGATCAAATGACTGTTTTTGGTCAAGTATCCCACTGTTATTTTAATCGTTTTCCTCTTCTCTTGCGTCGAATGTAGTTCACCATTGTTGATTGATTGTAAGTATGTGCTCTCCGATCGATGTGCATGTAAAACGTAGGTGGAGGCTATGTATGAAGATATCTCAAAAGCCATGCATAGCTCCAGAACCTACTTCACCGTTGTTACGGGGGACTTCAACGCAAAACTGGGCAAGAGAGATGGTGACGAACTGAGGGTGGGGCAATTTGGGGTTGGACGTCGGAACCACCGGGGCCATCTGCTGGCTGGTTTCTTGGAGAAGGAGGGACTCTACATGATGAACTCCTTCTTTAAGAAACGCGAGCACAGAAAATGGACTTGTATGAGTCCCGACGGTGCAACTAAAAACGAGATCGACTTCATCATGTCGACGAAGAGACATATATTCAACGATGTTTCTGTGATCAGTACGGTTAAAACCGGTAGCGATCACCGCCTGGTAAGAGGCACGTTGAATATATGTCCTAAGCTAGAACGCTCGCGACTGATGAAGTCTACGCTCCGTCCTGCACTCCATCTCCAAAACCCCGAGAGCTTTCAGCTGGAACTCCAAAACCGTTTCGATTGCCTAGGCGATGACGTGGACGTATTCAACGACGGGTTTGTGGAAGCTGTCCATAGCGCTGGGTCTAAGTTTTTTAAGGCCCAGCGGACAAATAAGACCAGAAAGCTCTCAGACTCCACTCAGAAGCTAATGGAAAAAAGGAGTGAACTGGTTCTACAATCCTCAGTTGATGCGACTTTATACCGGCAGCTCAACAGACAGATCTCTAAGTCCCTCAAACGCGATATGCGCCAATTCCGTACCAAGTGTATAGAAGAAGCCATCGAGCGGAACAAGGGCTCTAAAGTTTTTGCAAGGGATCTGTCTGTTGGGCAAAGCCAGCGCGCCAAATTAAAGACTGAGGATGGTAGAATCGTCACATCCAGATCTGAGCTGCTGAGTGAGATAGAGGGTTTTTATGGACAGCTGTACACGTCAACTAGCAGACCCGAAGTTGATCTAACGGAAGACCTCAGAGCTAGACTGACCCGACACTATACAGAAGACATCCCGGACATCAGCCTGTGCGAGATTAGAATGGCTCTTGAACAGCTCAAAAATAACAAGGCGCCTGGGGAGGACGGAATTACAGCTGAGCTTCTGAAGGCGGGTGGTAAACCGATCCTTACGGCCCTTCAGAAGTTGTTCAATTCCGTCTTACTGGAAGGGAGAACGCCAAAGGCATGGAACAGAGGTGTGGTGGTACTGTTCTTCAAGAAAGGTGACAACGCTTTATTGAAGAACTACCGACCCATCTCACTTCTGAGCCATGTCTATAAGCTGTTTTCAAGAGTCATTACGAATCGTCTTGCACGCAGGCTTGATGACTTCCAGCCTCCTGAACAAGCCGGTTTCCGAAGAGGCTTTAGTACCGTAGACCACATCCATACGCTTCGCCAGGTTATACAGAAGACCGAAGAATATAACCTGCCCCTCTGTTTAGCGTTTGTGGACTACGAGAAAGCCTTCGATTCGATCGAAACATGGGCAGTACTACAGTCTCTCCAACGGTGCCAAGTCGACTACCGCTATATCGAGGTGTTGAAGTGTTTGTACGAGAGCGCCACAATGTTAGTCCGACTCCAAGACCAGAGCTCGAAGCCTATTCTGCTGCAGCGGGGAGTTAGGCAAGGAGATGTCATCTCCCCTAAGCTGTTTACCGCTGCACTGGAGGATGTCTTTAAGACTCTGGACTGGAGAAGGCTGGGTATCAACATAAACGGCGAGTACCTCACTCACCTTCGATTCGCTGATGATATAGTAGTCTTGGCTGAGACCTTGGAGGACTTAAGTACTATGCTCGTTGACCTCAGTAAAGCCTCCGAGCGAGTTGGTCTTAGGATGAACATGGATAAGACGAAAATCATGTCGAATTCCCATGTAGCACCAACTCCCGTAATAATCGGAGACTTTACATTCGAAGTTGTAGACGAATATATATACCTAGGGCAAACTATTCAGTTAGGTAGGTCCAACTTCGAGAAAGAGGTCAATCGTCGAATCCGACTCGGTTGGGCAGCGTTCGGGAAGCTACGACACATATTTTCGTCCAATATTCCGCAGTGTTTGAAGACGGAAGTCTTTAATCAGTGTGTGTTGCCAGTGATGACATACGGTACTGAAACGTGGCCGCTTACAATGGGTCTCATAAGAAGGCTCAAAGTCACCCAAAGGGCAATGGAGAGGGCTATGCTAGGAGTCTCTCTGCGTGATCGGATTAAAAATGAGACCATCCGCAGCAGAACCAAAGTAACCGAAATAGCTCTCCGAATCGCTAAACTGAAGTGGCAGTGGGCGGGGCACATTGCGCGTAGAACCGATGGCCGTTGGGGCGGGAAGGTTCTTGAGTGGCGGCCACGTACCGGAAGGCGTAGCGTGGGTAGGCCCCCCACAAGGTGGACCGATGACCTGGTGAAGGTCGCAGGAGTCCGCTGGATGCGGGTGGCGCAGGACCGGTCATTGTGGCAATCTTTGGGGGAGGCCTATGTTCAGCAGTGGACGTCTTTCGGCTGATATGATGATGATGATGATGATATCGTTCTTTGATAGAAGATTGATTATGGGCAGCAGCATAATAACAGTGGTCACGTTACTGCGATCGCCAATAGGCTTGCCCAGCGTGGCGATTATGGGCATTTACCTCCTAATGCGTCTATACGCATAGTTAATAGGAGAGGCCTACGTCCAGCAGTGGACTAACATAGGCTGATGATGATGATGACGATGATGATAGCACCTTTAATAATAGCTGTCGGTCATATTCCATATACATAGTTATTATGGGGCATGGTACCGAGTATAAACCTATCTATCTATAGGTATAGGTATTGAAAGGTTAAGGCATTTATAAGAATGTACCTAAATATTTAGCATACCTGCATGCATGTATATATATTAACCCTCATGCCCCCCCCCCCCCCCCTCCAATCCTGTCTCATACATAGCACAGGGTGGACACGGCATACAACAACTCAATCTGACATTTTGTCCGTGCCTATGCGTTACTTACGGGTATGTCTGTACACGCGCAGCTCAAACAGTCACACAACGGGGCTGCCTCAGATATATATGGCAGTATAACTAACCTACCTTAGTTACAAAGGAAAATACTTCAACCCTGTACCATATATTTACTAATTTCCGAGTATTTACTTAAGTCGTATTTAGATTCATCTTCACTTCTCCAAGTCGAACAGAACAGAACGCCGCAACCCTAGGAAACTATTGTTTTTCTCACATCCAAGCAACATAAAAAGTGATATGTAACGCAATTTTCCAGTATTGTTACTTAGTTTGAAAACATGCACGTGCCTACATAATATTAGTTAGGTACCTACATATTGTAATAAGCATTTTCATGTTAAAATGCAAGTTCAAGTAAGCTCCGGCGGTTTGTTGTGACATTTGCTTCGATAATAATGATGATTCTTATGAAACCACAATGGATATTCTGTAATTTTCACACTGCACTTTAAAAAATATATCCATCATGTATTTAACTAACTTATATGTAACTAGCTTATGTGTTTCAAAAAGTAGGTTATATGTAGTACACAATGTTATTTTTTTACACAACTATTTTTCACAATACATGCCAACCAACCGTCTTATGTCCTACAGCCGTCTATCGCAGAAGTCATCGGGCGGAGAGTGCAGTGCAGTAAATAGAATCGGTACGAGGATGGGCGTGTCCCTCCCGTATGTAGGACTATTAATTATTCTATGCTGATAGTGTTGTCTAGCTGGTGATTAAAGTAGTGAAACTCCATGAGGATGCACAGCGGCGGCGATGAGGGACTTGCGGAATCTTCTGTCAATTTCTGGCTACAGCAGCTGCTTACGATCAGTTAGTAGGCTCGTATACTTATTTGCCACCGTACTGTGTAAAAAAAATCATGTAGAAGACATAGGTCCCTACCAACTATAATTTAAATCTATTGAAAAAAGTGTTAAAATTGTTATGAATGTTGTTATTATTGAAAATACCCTTATAGCATCATTTTGTCATATCCGAGAATATTTCTATTATTTAAACTATTGCACAAAAGTAAAACTTAAAGTACAACAGGCGGACTTAATGCCATGAGGCATTCTCTACCAGTCAACCAGTATTACCACCAGTTATTTATCTGCTTACAGATCTTACTCACAGCCGGATAGACAAACAGACGAATCCTAAAACCCAGACTATCTATTCTCATCGTCTAAACATAGGTGGAGACGAAGAGAAGATCAATTCAAATATCTTACCTATATTCATACTCATATTCATTCATTGATAAAAATGGCAGTGAGCAATGGATAAATATGGCAATATACTTAGTGAGCCTAAATAAACTCTACTCGTTTAAACAGTATTCGAATATTAATAGAATAGCCTCACAAAACAACAACATATTTTTGTTGCTCTACTAAAACCATGCCATAATTATAATATAAGTTACTTTTGACTGCCTTACATTCTAATAAGTAATTCTAATATTAAATAAAACACCTACATTATACCTAATCCTTGAATACGTCAGCCGAATAGAAGTAGACTCATAGTAGTGTAGCTGATCGTTAAAGAGCTCTATGATGAGGATGCACTGCGTCGGCGATGGAGGACTTGCCGAATAAACTGTCCCTGTTCCCTGTACTTGTCGATACGCCTGTGATACTTGTGGCTACAGCAGTTGCCGTCCGTCAGAAGCCTTCTACGCTTATTTTCCACCGTGTTATATAAGAAAGTAAAACACACATACATACACACACATGTGTAAAACGCAGAAGTCCCTACCAACTACCTACATTTTAACTCTTTTGATATTTCTAATCACTATTTAATCAAAATTCTAGAATTTGTACCTACTTACTCTAATATAAATCCTATTTCATAGCATAAATGATCGTGCAAACGATTAGTTAGTTACCTAGATTTACCCTTGTCGCAGTGGGCACGAAGTCCCAGTGTTCGGGAAGATTCCACGTGTATCACTTCATATACGAGTAGTTATGTAGTATGGCGAGCTCGATTTTATTCGGCTGTGTTATATTTAAAATGTTGGAAATGTCTTCATGGTTACAATACGAAGGCGACAATTTATTTTATACACTAAGTTCTGTAGCCGTGTGGTGACGGCAATAAGAATACACTTGTCACCACCCCAACTCCTCCTGCGGGTGTCGTAACAGTCGACTAAGGGATTGAAGTGTCACTGACCATTATTTGATAAAAGATTGATGACGGGCAGCAGCGTCATCATAGTGGACACATTACTGCGATCGCCAATCCACTTACCCAGCGTGGCGATTATGGGCATTTACCTCCGTGTCCGCGTCCTTGCGCATAGTTAATAGGAGAGGCCTACGTCCAGCAGTGGACTATGATAGGCTGATGATGTACTAAGTTCTGTATGGAATCAGGTATACTAAAATAAATAAACTTACTGAGATATGTATAAAAATACTCACTGCTAGGGTGTAAATCATTCTTGTCTTATTAAGAAATAGGTCATAAATATGTATTTATTCCGTAGATAAATATCCTTAATGCGCATTATTATAATTTCTTTAGATATTATTTTGGTTGAAAATTATATTGATTTGAGTCATATGTCAATTGTCAAGTTTGTTTTTTTCTTTAAGGCTTGTTTGTCACCCTTGTTTTTCCAAATGATGGGTCCACATCGTCGCCTTGTCATCTTTCACAGTGTTTAATTTCTTCAAGTGATATTGTGGTAGCGCAATCTGTCGCCGAGTAGCCGAAGCAAAAGTTTGTCAAAACAATAATAAACTTATAAAACTGTTTTTATGTCCGTCCCCGTATGCGTTAGGTCGTCGTTGTATGATACAAAAAATACATAATAAGAGTGCCTTTAAGTTAATACTTATGACTTGAGAATACACTCTAGTTTTACTATACAACAAGTGATTCTTTAATGAAAGCACATATTTTATCGAGTGATTTTACCACTTTTACATACTCCGGAATTGTTTTTGAAACATAGAAATGAAGTATTTCCCATATTTTTTCGAATGAACCATTTTGCACCTGGTAACGTGATATACATCTTGTAAAATAAATATTAAAGTAATCGAACGTTTTTTTTTTAATAGCATGTACCCTGCACGGAATTGGATGTTGGTGCATACAATAAAATAATGTCCTTATTAAGCGCTTTAAAATGAGGTAGGTCTCAACTGTATACACTCATGGGACACGGCCCATACAAAAATGCCCATTCTCCTTTATTTACTTTGCAATAAAAAATAGCGCCAAATAAATTAAAATTGGTGGTAAAACTTGGCGCCTAAATTTTTTATTGCTGCTTTTTACTATCTAGTATCTACTTATTTTAACAGATTATCGATGTTTATAAACGAGACAAAAAGGATAGCTTATTATCCTCCTGAGTCCTGGATAAAAAATGAGTACACTCGCATAAAAGCCGAGAGTCCTTTATAACACTATCAGCGTAAAGTCCTGGGTAAAAATCGAATACGCTCGCATAAAAGCCGAGAGTCCTTTATAACACCATCAGTGTTGAGTCCTGAACTTTCTGTCGCTTATTTTAAGGTTTGAAATGAGTCTGTCAGATTTTTGTTGGAACAAAGTCGTTTACTCAAAGAGGTATACTTTAAGCATAATTTATTTTATAAATTATTTGGGCGTATAGAGGCCTTTATACCTCTCGGCTTATATGTGACTAAGATTATGTAATAAATGTGGCAAATATGTGTCATATTGTATGAAATCAGGTGAATCTTTGAATAATAAAATAAAACATAAGGGATTGTCAAAATGCTATAATTATAATAAATTACAAAAATCGTAGAACCGTTCTGTTATTAGAACATTAAAATATTTATTACAAAATCTAATTCAACACAAAACTGTTGTAGTTAAATCAGTCTACTTCTCACATCACAATAGTATCCTCATACAGTAACTTTACTTAACACGTTCATTGCCACATCACGCGACGTCGCGTGATGCCGTGCATTACCGTGTGGCCGACCACGCGACGTCGCGTGATAGTGCCTTACGATTTTGTTTACGCGTCAAGATGGTAGCCGTAGCGTAATAGATTCTGGCATTCGTTTTGGCCACTAGGGAAGGGTTTTACCTATTCGGCAGGTGGTGTGGCCTGTGGGTAGCCATCTCCATTCTTTTTCAGCGCGCTCGCTAGTTGGCTCGCCGCAGCCGCGCAGTGCAGATGTATTCCTTTGCCGTTATATTATTATTTCTCGATTGGATTTCGTGATTGAACATAGGAATTTAGCTTTTTTACTATGAATAATAACGCAAAGTCGAGAAATGTGTAAGTACGCATGATATGTTTTCATCACGCGAAGTCGCGTGGAGCGGCCATGTGGGCAAGATATACAAGGAGAAGTGGATACATTTCCTTGTATATCTTGCCCAAATGACCGCTCCACGCGACTTCGCGTAACAAAACATATATATTTTTTTATAATATCTATATGTTTACATTTATAAAATACCAACATATATACACAAAAAATGCCCAAATAACCCAATTAAACGAATTTTATGTGTTAGCCATCTCGGTATGTTCAGTAATTTCGGCTTGGCAGTGAACGTGTTAAGTATTTTAAAAACAATTTTAATAAACCTTCTGTAACATTATATAACTTATTAAGAAATTTTAATCTACATATTTCAAGGAAAACTCATTTTAAACAAGTGAGAGAACTTAATGATGCTATGAACGAAGTCCGAGAGGGCTTTACAAAGGTTAAATTAATTTAACACGTAATTGTACTTCAAACACCATATTTACAATAAAACTAGTAATTACATTATAATAAACTTGTAAAATATTAATTTAATAAATAAAAAGACAAACAAAAACAAACAGGTTTAAGCGAAAAAATAAGATTGAACTCACCTCTACCTGCACGATGTGACATCTTGCCGGACTTTTAACGTCGCACTGAACGGAATATTCTTTTTCACTGGGCAATAGCCTTTGCGAAATAGAGATAGATATATTTCTTATTGGACGACAGTCATTGATTCTCAAATTCACGCCCTTATCGCCTGATTTTAAGCGCGAAACATTAAGGCCTTTATAACGGACAATCGGCGCTTATGAATAACTTTAGTTTTTAGCGCTCGGTCTTTACACATGTCATGATTTTGGCCGTTATAACGGACTCTGGGACTTTATTTATAACTTTATTTTTTAGCGCTCGGTCTTTACACATGGCATGATTTTTGCCTATAAAACGGACTCAGGGACTCGGGAGGATATAAATTGAATGACGACTAATAGATATTTCTTTACATTTCAATCTATTGTTTACTTACCTATTAATTTTAATGCAGGTTGCCTGATTGTTTAAGGTCTACAATGCTCATGTGACACCCCAGGAGTTGCAGGTCGGCTGTGACCAGAGTCGTCACATGCGCGTTGCTGACCGTTTAAAACACCTCCCGTATAATTATCACGACATTCACAACCATTCATATAAGTTCTAAAGTTACTATACAGATATACGAGCCATCTATGCCTGCGCTACTCAGAAGCTACAGGTGGTATACCACCTGTAGCTTCTGAGTAACCACATGCGCGTTTCCGACCTTTTAAAAAGAGGAAGATCTAGTGACTTAGTCAGTCATTATTTTATTGGTTAGGTGGCAAACAAGTAATGGATGCCTGCAACGCGACTCGAGAGGTCTCACATGCGCGTCGCTGGGCTAAAACACACGTGTGGTCACACATTTGTATTAACCAGTTTCCTAAGACCTGTTGACTATCTCACAAAACTTTACAAGGCTTACAACAAAATTGTATTTTTTTTTGTTAAGGGTTAGGGCGATTGTGCACCACAATGAATTTTACTGTCCGGCAGACCGAGTTTTCATGGTCCGATATGGCATGAAAATAACTTTTTACTCGGAGGAGCGTCCGGTAGTCCGATTTTTTACGGTTCAATTTTGTAAAATCGGACTATCGGGGACGGTAAAAGTCAGTGTAATTCCGGACACAGTGCACAAGCATTAACACGTTTTTATTTATTTATTTAAACTTTATTGCACAAAAGAAAATCTTAAAGTACAAAAGGCAAGGGGTTTTTCATAGCTGTCATCTCGGATCGGAAAAATACTGCCCGGAATGGGGAAAAGTAAAATGTCGGACGGTAAAATTACGTATAGTGCACAAGCTACTATATACATTTAATGGCGTGGCATATCGGACCGTAAAAACCCGGACTACCGGACGGTAAAAGTCAGTGTAGTGCGCAAACGCCCTTAGATCGCGAATATAGGTACCTTTAACAAAAAATACATACATTTTGAGTTAAAACAGTTTTGATTTAGGTGTGTGAAATGCGAAAAAAAAACTAAAGAAATATTTAAAAACGAATTGATTTTCCGACGGCTAGGTATTGGATAAAAATATGATTTAGAAGTTTATCCAAAAACTTTTACTTGGTCATCTCTTGTAATATTTTGTGATGGGCCATAGAGACTTCCAGAGTTGTCACATGCGCATTGCCGACCTTAATCCGTAGATGGAAAGTTGGTAGCTTTTGCAACCTATATTATGTTTATACCTAAATCGGTATTGTGACAAACGTTTCTCGTCCAATGAGTACCTACCTACACATTCCGAATGAACGGATCCAACCAAAGCAAAGACCCATTTTTTCACAGCACTTTTTACAATAAATGTTAAAGGAATGCCGACGGTCTTAATAGTAATCGGTAGCTATTGATGACACCTGCGATCGTCTATTGTTGAATAAAATATACAATATTGGACCTTATACCTTGATTATACGATCGAGTGTATGGATAGTTCAAGACATGGATGCATGAATGGGAAGATTGTACTGGAACCGTGGGTTAAATACTTGTAACTAATCAATCCGATTATGGTTAGAATCAGAACTATTCTTTATCCGGTAGTTTATGGCTCAATTAAGTTACAGCAATATTAAGTACCTAGGTAGTTAAAGTTAACGGCGAAAAAAAAACAGTTGTTAGATAGGTATAAGTCTAGGAGTCTTAAAATGTTTGTAGACAAATTATATGAAAATATTGAAAATGCCTCTTATTGGTACGTTATGTGGATGTTGGTTCCAAAATTATTAATAAAGAATTGATAATGATTAATTATGAAAATGTAACTAATCCCCTGAAATAACAATGAGAACAAAAAAATCCTTCAAAAATACCTCGTAGCTCGTAGGTTCAAATCAACTGTACGAGACGAATACTGTTTCATATTTATCCTGCCCGTAATATCTCCCACCAAAGCAGTAACATATACTATCATTTCTATTATTGATTGAACTATTAAAAAATATCACCAACTACTTATTTCCTTCGAGAGTAGTGATAGTGAACTTCGTAAACGCGCCGTCTGCTTGAACGCGCTTCGCGCTGACACCCGCAGTCTGCGCGCGCACGCGTTCAACGTTTGACGTGTGTGTTGTCAAAAGTTCAAAACGCTCGCGATCCTCGTACCGATTTCGTAAC
>JALPQI010012853.1:0-39389 GCA_025490895.1 Thaumatotibia leucotreta | reverse complement strand
TTATCGCTGGTCATCAGTCAAATAAGGATAGAGCTAACATTTATTTGACAGTTACTGTTAACTGGCGATTGAATAATCAGTACTAAGTATTATTATTTTTCAATAAAAACATTCGCTAACGAACTATAAAGTTCTACCGTTCTGAAATACAGTCTATAGGTAGTCAGACAAGCTAGGAAAGAATATACTTTATTATGTCTGCCTCCGTAGCCTAGTAGGTAGTGACCCTGCCTACGAAGCTGGAGGTTCCGGGTTCGAATCCCGGGGAGTGCCTTATTTGTGTATTTATTTATCACAAATATTTGTTCCTTGGTCATGGCTGTCTGTGTATTTAAGTATCTAAATCTATTATATCGTCGCCTGGTACCCATATCACAAGCCTTAATTGAGCTGACCGTACGATCGATTTGTGTGAGATGTCCCAAGATATTTAGCTATTTATTTATTATTTATTAAAGAGGTGATAAATACTTACGAATCCTGCATTTAAAAATGCAACCGCCGGATAAACTGATGATCCTGCCGGTGCCGTACGCGAATACCTGAAACGTTTTATATATGCAAATCATACAATAACAAAAACCTCTATTGCGCACTTCAAGTAAAGAAAAATGTATAGGAAACGTTAAAAGGCAAATTACAAGCGCTCTTGTTGCCAACGAACAATCTCTTTCAGACAACATTAGACAACCTTTACTTGTTTTTCTTCGGTTCAGTAGGTAACTTCTGTACATAACGTATTTTTAGATTTTTTTATGAAATTCTGTAGAATTTATCTCTAAGTAGGTATTCTATAATTAAAATGGACATAGACCTCTCCTATTACTAATGCGTATGGACCACAGCCAACCCCAAGGGATTTTTTTTGTGATATGGACGCATTAGAAGATGATGCCCATAATCGCCACGCTGGGCAGTGGGCAAGCGAGCTGGCGATCATAGCAATGTGTTCATTATAACGCTGATGCCCGTCATCAATATTCATTGAATGGATGGTCAAACTTAAATCCCTCGACTCCTACGACAACCACGCGAATTTGGAGTGGTACAAACGTATTCTTACTGCCGTCTCCACGAGGCTTACTAAGGTAAGTAGTACTAAAGTATAAGAAATGAGCTGGTGATAAATTGATAATCATCTCATATTCCTTAGTATAGATTCCATCCCTACAACTTACGTAAGAATTCACAGGTGTAATGCCAACCTAACCTTGTTAGGCCCAACGTCATATTTTTCTAAGAAATATGAATTTTATTTTGTAGGGCCCAAAATTAAAAATAAAATGTCCCTTTTTAAGGACACTGGGTTATTATGAGTTCACCAGTTTTCTCCACTAACTTGTCCGCTCCCGTATTCTGCTTAATATTTTTTTATTTTTTGCACCAGGCTCCGATTTGTTCGCGGACAACCTTGACAAACTTAAAAATGAATTCTTGCGTTTTTGTGACACAGTAACATAAATGTGATAATTATGTATGTTATTTTTAACATAAGCTACTTGTACTGATCAATTTATTATAGCTTAGTGTTTTTTTTATCTTACCATCTGTAACGCTTTGGCTTGTCAGCTGTTAGTTGTAGATGTATTAAATAGATACCTAAATAAATTATTTCAATTGTCCTAAAAATAGAATGGGCCTTACGAGGTTAAAATAAGCTCCGAAAATAAGTTTGATGAATGTCAAACGCATCCTCGTAGCACAGCTGTAGCCGTACCTACCATAAATTGGAAAGTAAAGGAAACGTTAGGTTTTACTCCATACGTAATGCATTCTATCGCACTCGTACGAGTACATGGAGAGAGCGCGATGGCCTGGGTCGCGTTTTATAAAAGTTACAATTTACAATTTCGCTGTTTGCCTCTCTTTCTAGCCAA
The DNA here is from genome assembly GCA_025490895.1 of Thaumatotibia leucotreta. Classification (NCBI taxonomy): domain Eukaryota; kingdom Metazoa; phylum Arthropoda; class Insecta; order Lepidoptera; family Tortricidae; genus Thaumatotibia; species Thaumatotibia leucotreta. Next base: position 37,512 of record JALPQI010012853.1, on the reverse strand, counting down.
TATGTGCGTGCGTTAGAGAGGCAAACAGCGAAATTGTAAATTGTAACTTTATAAAACGCGACCCTGCTTTACGTATCGAGTAAAACCTAACGTTACCGATACTTGCAAAGTCATGGGTGGTGAAGAGGCAATCTCATTCCGAGTACTTGTTTTAGCCTTACCTAGGTGGCGCATCTCTTAGTCTTTCTTCAACATATATTTGGAGACTGCCGACGGACAGTCGACTTCTACTGTTTGGTCCCAATTGCCTAAAATACAAGTTTTTATTAGTTACGTATATATGTAATTTTTAACCGACTTCAAAAAAGGAGGAGGTTCGCAATTTGAATTTTTTTTTAAATGATACGTTACTCGATATCTCCGAGAATCGTGAAGCGATATTTTTTTTAATCGAACCGATATAACTCCGAGATGGCCCCGTTTGTACCAAGTCGGGGTCTGATGATGTGATCTAGAAAAAATCGGTTGAAGTCGGTTTTTAACTTGGTGATTATTGCAGATCTTAATACTGGCATACACCGCCGTTAGTTTTCACTATAAAGCATTGACTTCAGCGCATCAAAACATTTTATTTCATCATCATCAGCCTATCCCAGATCACTGCTAAACCTCTGCTATCACCTAACAGACGCATTAGGAGACAATGCCCATAATCGCCACGTTGGACAAGCGGGTTGGCGATCGCGTGTGGTCAGTGACACACTGACACATCAATCCCGTCGACACGCCTCAGACGTTTGTGAGTGAGTACTCTGGCCACTCCGATCTGATGGCGACTGTACTTACCTCAAGTTAGTAGCAGCACACAATTTGTACAGAAGCACGAACGTGGCAATAATCCCAAGTACTAGCGCCGTCGCCATAACCACCTGGGTTATGGATATTAGCAGTATCTGATCCAGGGAGTCTCTGAACAAAAAAACATTCTGTGTTATTAGTCGTGCAAGGCCTACTGCTGCGAACTTCGTTAATTTCGAGGATTTGTCCCTGTCAGTCCAACGAATGCGTCATTTGAGTGACAGAGATAAGTAACGTTTATGTTAGCGTTTACTCGATACGTGAACTAAGACTATAGATAGACTTATGAATGACCTCCGCACTGATGTAGGTGTTGGAACGAGCGTGTACATGTAGTCCATCATGCTCGCTCCGATAAGTTAAAATTTAAAGCAGTCGCTTTATGTATCGAACAAACGCTAACGTAAACGTTCTCTAGTAAACAACTTTTAAAAAGAGTCACGTAATCTGCTCTATCCAAATTGTCCAAACATAAAGCAATGGGGGACAGTTTTAGAGCAAAAAAAGTGTATTTGGAGATAAGAAAGTAAATAACTAAATTTAAAAAAATCGTGCGTTCTAGCCTCCAGGATGCTTAGCCAAGTTGCCAATCGCTAGCGCTTGCTAGCGCATCGTCGTTTTCCCTCTCTGTCACCCCTTCATATTAGTGCGACAAAGAGGGAAAACTACGAAGCGCTAGCAGGCGCTAGCGATTGGCAACTTGGCTAAGCACCCAGGCCATTGTGTAGAGCAGAAACTTCTGTCTAAAAAAAAAAAACTAAAAGTGGGTCGAAGACTATGTTCATTGTGACGAACACTGTCAATTCAAGGGATAAAATAGGCTGCACTTATAGTATTGATACCGACCTGCAAATCCAATTGCCATGAGGGTCATAGCAACGCTGACAAACACCCTGCCAGCACTGCAAGCTTCCATTGCCATATGGATTGCAACATGGCCCGTAACATTTTTCCATATATCCTGTAAATAAATAAGAAATGCTATACACATGTAAAAGGAGCATTCCATGAAAACATCTACTTTTTGTCGTTTGCGTGTCGCTATGGTAGCTACCCTAATGAAATATGCTAGCTGCTAGGAAATACTATATGTTATTACGTTATTAGCATACCTCGCAACGGATGTAGCAAAACCGTAGCATTTGACAGTTTGATGTCAGGATTGGCGATCACGATGACGAATTTACTTACTCTACTGCACGTATGATTAATATTAACATAAGCAGTATTATTCCATAAATAACAAAATCCAAACCGTAGGTACGGTTAGTGAAAATGTCACAGAATAAAAGCTTTCCAGGCTTAATGTAACAGAAAAATTACCACAAATTAAAGACAGTTTTAAAAAACAATCCGAATTATGCTGCGGCTACTGCATTAAATAATCTTTTAAAAGAAGCTGAGTTAATAACAAACAATAATATTTTAAATACATGTCAAAATTATACATATTTTAATTATTTACCATTGACGGTAGATGTTTTTGAGTTTAATAATGTTTAGTAATTTGAGTGCGACAAATAATAAAAATGTGATAATTTATTTTGAAGATCGATAGAGCATTGAATTGATTGAATACTGTTGCCGCGCATTTTTTTGTATTCTTAGTTGTGACAACCCTGACGCACATTTGCTACAGATTCTCCGGTTCGATTACGGGGTATGGTTATTAGTATACCGTAACTCAGCTTACTAATTTAATTTTTCAAAAGTAATGAAAAGACCTTGGCTGAGACCTTGGAGGACTTAAGTACTATGCTTGTTGACCTCAGTAAAGCTTCCGAGCGAGTTGGTCTTAAAATGAACATGGATAAGACGAAAATCATGTCAAATTCCCATGTAGCACCAACTCCCGTAATAATCGGAGACTTTACACTCGAAGTTGTAGACGAATATATATACCTAGGACAAACTATCCAGTTAGGTAGGTCCAACTTCGAGAAAGAGGTCAATCGTCGAATCCGACTCGGTTGGGCAGCGTTCGGGAAGCTACGACACATATTTTCGTCCAATATTCCGCAATGTTTGAAGACGAAAGTCTTTGATCAGTGTGTGTTGCCAGTGATGACATACGGTACTGAAACGTGGCCGCTTACGATGGGCCTCATAAGAAGGCTCAAAGTCACCCAAAGGGCAATGGAGAGGGCTATGCTAGGAGTCTCTCTGCGTGATCGGATTAAAAATGAGACCATCCGCAGCAGAACCAAAGTAACCGAAATAGCTCTCCGAATCGCTAAACTGAAGTGGCAGTGGGCGGGGCACATTGCGCGTAGAACCGATGGCCGTTGGGGCGGGAAGGTTCTTGAGTGGCGGCCACGTACCGGAAAGCGTAGCGTGGGTAGGCCCCCCACAAGGTGGACTGATGACCTGGTGAAGGTCGCAGGAGTCCGCTGGATGCGGGTGGCGCAGGACCGGTCATTGTGGCAATCGTTGGGAGAGGCCTATGTTCAGCAGTGGACGTCTTTCGGCTGATACGATGATGATGATGATGATGATGAAAAGACAGTATTAGGTACGACACGTTTTCATGGAATGTTCCAAAAGCCTAAAAATCCTCACCTACCTGAGATAGTCGCTGCCGTCTAAAGAAAAGAGACAGTAATAACTATACTTGCTACAAATATGTCTCTTTTCTTTACACGGCAGCGACTATCTCTTGGGACGAATTCAAAAAAAAACCTCAATCAAAACAAAACTCAGGCCTGCAGGATTGTATTAGAAAAGTTTGTGACACAAATTATATGGTAAAGGTACCTACTCAGTGCAACAACCCTTAGCAGTAGAAAAAGACGACAAATTTAAAAAAATGTGTGTGCGTATTGTTAATCCGTTTGATCACTTATAGAAAATTTGAATTTGTTGCCTTTTTTCACTGCAAAAAATTGTTACACAAAATTTTATTTGTATCCCAAAATATGACTATAAAAATATGATAAATTGAATACATGTAGTACAATATTTATGAACTCGTATGAGAATATACATTGTCAGAAGACCACGTTCCTTCATTAATTCAGTGCAGTGCGTATATTATTTCACGTAACGACTAACGATCTCTAAAAGTTTGCCTACTTTTAGAGATCGTTAGTCGTTACGTGAAAACATAAAATATTCTTATTCATTTTAATTTATAGGAATATAGCTTGGTCTTTTAATTCCACTGTGGTTTCTAGTTGACTCTTTCTCGAATATTATCGATACCTTTGGGTTCAATTGGCGTAAAAGCCATTTTGGCCAAAATGAGTTATATATATGGTTTTGCTCAGAATTTTGAGCTCTATCGATCTGTATATAAGATTCATCGAAATTCGCAACTTTTTGGTTTATACGACCCAGGTTTTTCACAAAAAATATCATCAAAATTGAGAACAGTCTGATGTAAGAAACAAAAAGTTTAAACATTTTGAAGAAGTTTGACGCAAATACCTAAATGTTTTTTTTCGCATGACGTTAAAACCATTGATACCATTAAGGGTTTATACGCCACGGCATTTTAAAGTTAACTATTGTTATTGCGAATAGTAGGCCGGGTGTATCTCTAAAAACTAGTCGAGTGGATTGACGTATAAACCATGAAAATAAATTCGTGGTTTATACGCCAACAAATTATAGGACAGTTTATTTAACGGATTGATGTAAGATGCTTCGAAACCAAGTTAGTGTCATTTACGTTACTGTTTGAGGTTATAGTGTATATGATTTTTCTATCTTTGTTTGCATTCCGAACGATTACGGCACAAACTCGGAAATAAAGTTATCCCTTTCTCTCCTAATAATTTAATACTGATAAAATTGAGATAAACTTCTATCATGCGTTTCATTACTCGCTGCCGCTCTGATATAAGTGTTTGTTATTGTTTTGGACCGGCAAGCACTTGATACTAGTTATGTCATGACGTGAGAAGCGTGTATGCGAATTACATCTTTGCTAACATGCATTTTATAATTGTGATTTAAAACGGATGTCTGTGACTAATCAATGTTTGTGTTTGTGTAAAATGGAAGAAAATAGCTAAAGACTTGATCAGACTAAATGTGTTAATACGCACTTGGTTTCTGAGCCGATTTCTCACCTATGAATCTAGATCTCGCAGCTACTGTTCCTGATCCTGAAAACACTTACCTAACTGTAATGCACACTCAGCATCAAAAGAACATCTATGAAGGAACCGACACACTGAATCGACTGGATTTGCTTCCCGATTATTCTAAAATTGACGATCTGACTTCATCTACTAACGAAAACAAAAACGTGGTACAAACGTTAGGCAATATGTAGATGAATTAGCGGCTGTTTCATCACACTATAATTCGCCCAAAGACTAATAAAGTATATTTGCCACAAGAGTTAAAAAACATAATTATCGAACCTATACAGACTGTATTTAAAAGAATGCCAGAGCTCCAATACCTACTGATTTTGTTATTGAATCTTTGTTTAGGAATATATTTACTAGGATACAACATTTCGTATCGTACACCAAAAAAGACAAATAAGTATTATGTGTTAAAGCTAAGCATGATGAGAATCTAAACGAAACAGAAAAAAACTAGAAGATCACCTTAAAGAAAAGCTAGCAACGTACAAGAGGATATAAAGTACATAAAAACTAGTAAACCAAAGTTGGTAATCTTTCAAAAGTGATACTGTCGTGTATAGCTTCGATTTGAAGTAAATTTTAAATACGATCTATGGTAATAGTGTTGTATGTATTATATTATTCCAAAAAGTACCCAGTGTTTAATTTTACGTTATACGAAAGTATATTTTTTTATTATGTAGTGATGATCAAAAACTAGTGATGATTATTTTTATAAACTTAGTAGAGACTACAATTTACATGAAGATTGTAACTCAAAGAATAATCTTAAATGTATGAAAGTTGATTACGAACTAAAAAACGGAATTTTCAATAACTTATTATCAATAGGCCTATAATTTTAAAGTATAATCTTTATCGCTAAGGCGTTATTTTTATTTGGTATTATTTCAGTATTTATAATACATTTAATGTAGGAGGTGAGAATTAAAGCAAAAAAACATATAAATATATGGTTAATACATACTACGATTCCTTTACATAACGATTTACGACCATAGATTTGACTCAACATTTAATTAAATTGGTGATACATCACAAAACGATATTCTTGACAATTTGTGTTAGACGTAATTACCATGAAGACCAAATTTTTTGGACGTAAATCCAAATTATTTCCTAAGCCTAACGTAGCACGTACATGGTGATAATTGATTCATTTTCATGCTGAAATTTTAAGCATAGTCCCTTTACATAACTTTTTTGTAATTTATTTACTCAAAAAGTTATACGTCAAAAACTATTTCAAAAATCGTTTTTTTGCTCTCCTGTAAAGTCGCATTTTGGCTTTTACGCCAATTGAACCCAAAGGTATCGTTATTATATAAGTACGTAGGTTACACTGAAAGTTTCGGGAAACTAGGAAACTGTATTAATTATGCCTCTTTTGTTTAAATTATCACCTTTCTTAACTCTTTTTGACAATGTGTACAGACGACGTCAAATATATAATTACGGTTTAGGTGTCAAAAATATATTTACACGACTTTATTGCTTTGGTCGTGTAAACTGTAAACCTATTTTTGGCACCTAAATCGTAATGATATCTTTGACGTCGATTGTACAAATTTTTAATACAATAGGCTACTTGACTCATATCAAATTTAGTGCAAAAAAATATTATTTTCAGTAGTATTTATTGAAAAGATCAATATTTTTCGATTACGGTGTATTAAAAATGTTTGATGGGTACATATTTTTTATTGAAAAATTTGTTTTATTTTTTTTTATTTCGTACTCTGAAAACGGTGTCGGCCATGATGTGACGTCATAGGATCTTAAACTAACTTCATGTCGAATCTAAAAGTATTAATAGACGTTTGAATATGGTCCACTCCGACAAGTGCGGTCGACTCGCCACACCATCGCACCGTTCAAAAACGGTCCAGTGCTTTTCGTGCTACTAGACAGTGATCACGTCCATATGCCTCCAATTTTATCCAAAAAAGCTAAAATCGCATTAGTTGTGGCAACCATCGTCGCTACAACACCAATTAATAGACAGAAAAAAAATAAAAGGATGGCCAAAATTGTATTTAAAAGGCAGAGAGTCATATAGTTATATGCGACTTATTAGAGACCTCGATGACGAAGATTTTCGTACATATTTTCGCATGAATTCTGATGCATTTGCTGAATTGCTTGGAAAATTTTCGAATTTTTTGTTTACTTTTAATTAATTACCTACAAATAAAGCGCGGAACGGTGCGGTGGCGCCGTCCACACGAGCGAACTTGGTACGGACCGCAACAAATCCTGTGGGAAAACCATCTAACCGACCGCACCGTCAATAATAATAATAATGTCAGCGGACCGCTGAACACACCATCGAATTTGGTACGGAGCGGACCAAGTTTGCGGTGCGGGGCGGACCATATTCGAACGTCTGTTAATACTTAAATGTTTGTTTTCGGTTTGAGTGACGTCACACCACAGATAATCTAAGCATTAACATGGCTAGTATCGTTTTCGCGCGGTAACGAAAGTTTAAATTTTAAGTTATAATTTTGCGGTTTTCTAGGTCGTGAAAAAATTTATTATATTTTTTTTCTGTTAATCAGACAATGATTAATATATAAGACAAACTTTAAAAATGGGTCAAGTAGCCTATTGAACCAACTCTCAAAGCTCATTAACCCATTTTTCCTAGATCACTTTTTGTATGTAAATTTTCAGTTTTCAGAATTTTGCATGGAAGGTTTGGGTAGTTTATTGAGACTATAGACTTTTTAAGAAATAGTTATTTATTATACAAGGGGGCAAAGTTGTTGTTTAACTGTCGTGCCAATATTGAGACCTGAGCTAGCGAAAGATTCCAAAATTGAGCCACGAGCGTAGCGAGTGGTTCAAAAACTGGAATCTTGAGCATTGCGAAGGTCTCAAGGCACGAGAGTTGAACAAACTTTGCCGCCAAGTGTAATACAACTTTTTTCCCCTCACTATCGCGAGGAAATATGATTACAAATCTCATCCAAATGTAAATTAACTTAAAGAAACCATTTAAAACTCAATGTCGAAACGTATCGTAGAATAGAGTTACTTCTGGAAATTAAATATAGCCAATGGCTTACAAAGTCACCCATGAGAGCGACCAATTTAACATGTGAGCTCCGATTGCGCACGTTTACTACGGTCATACAGATCCACTTATACTAGGCAGTAGGGGGCTATAGGAATTAGAGCAATGTCAAATTACTTTATTCACAAGTGTATAAAAAGCGTTTTTACCCGCTCGTATTAAACGATAAACGAGCGCTTTACGAGCTAGTGAGGGGAAAAAATATTTATATTGGATTTTTTTCTAGTGAGTCATATACCTAAGGATGTCCGAATTTCCTAACATATTTTTTTATGAATTCTCTATGATTTACCTCATTAGTGGGATTTAAAATTAGGGGATGGCTGTTAAAAGCCGTTGATCTCTATAATCATCCATAAGAAAAAATCGAAAGCAATACAATTTGTGATAACTATTACAAGCAGTCCTACAATAACTGGGATTTGTTACTTAATAAGAATCTAAGCCCATTTCTGTTGAATTGTTGAGTAAGGCCATATTGAAAGTAGTGTAAAAACGCTACAGAATAAAAATATAATTTTTGGGTGAAAATCGTAAAATCGCTCGACACAGAATTTTCAAATAGCATGAAAGCCTAAAATACAGGTGTTTACCGAATAAATTATACCTCAAAAAATACTAAAGAGTTATACTTTCAGAAAATAATTATTTCTATATGCTGAGTGATCTCTAAGTGGGTCATTCCCGTAACTTTCAGTGTGACCTACGTATAGTACCCTACCCACATCACAAGCCTTAATTGAGTTTACCGTGGGACTAGGTCGATTTGTGTAAGATGTCGGTAGAAGATATTTATTATTATTTATGTATTTATTCTAATTTGAACATTGTCATAAAGTCATAATTGACACTTAAAACCCCAAAAATGTAACATTGGACCCAGTAATATTCCGGCAGCAAAATACCAAGTCATGGCACGGCTGCATTATAAAACATACATACTGAAATATAAAACGTAAATATTTTATACTGATTCAACGGCGTGAAAGATAAAATTGTTATTGGGTAGATAATACTAAATCCCATGCGCTGTAGTGATAAACCAGGGATATAAAAGGCGGTTTGAGTCAATAAATGTATTGATTATTAATCCTGATTGCAGGAATTATCTTTATATTAGCAAGAAATCTGAAAATCATTCCTGAAATCAATGCAATTACGAGTATGACAGTGGGTTGATAAGAATCGGCATTTAATTGTAACAATTTGATTAAATTGATTGAGCGATCAAAAGTTATTGTAATGAAATAGTACATTTAGATGCAAATGCAAAAAAAAAAATATTCTATAGGCTGTCACTCATACTGTATCTCCTTTGTCACGCGTAGGAATTATAATGAAAACTGGATATTTTTCTCATTTCTTTTCCATTGAATCTGAATTCAATTGGCTGTCGAAGATCAAAATAATAATTCAACAGACTACTGGAGAAAAATTAAAAGTACAAATCAAAATATTTAGTTAATAAATAATTTGATTTGTGTTTTCACAATATGTTCAATAGATTAAACTAGTTTGGTAATTCAACGAAACTACCAGTAATACAAAATTCTAACGTTCTATGGGCGGTCAATTCTTTGCCCCAAAATTTTCTTCCCGCCTTAAATTGGATCGGTGAAATTTACTTCATACAATGAAAGCAAGAAAAACAACTTACCTTGGCCACATCTACAGAAACGACAAATACAGACTAATACAAACTATAATTATTGAAGGGAAGATACAGGGAAAGAGAGGCCAGGGGAAAGAATGGACAGAGGTGAAAAATGTAGCCACCCTCATATGTGCGGCGAAGACCAGAGGAAAACTGAATGCCATGTTGACCGCCGACGCCCTGATTGGGCAGGGCACTAGAAGAAAAGAAGACTTTAGACACTGCATATGCAATCCCGGCAGTGCAGTCAATGGTAATGGTACCTTCATATATTATAATATTTATTATATAATTAGTGTAATCTCAGATCGAATTTAAACTTTCGTGAGACATAATAACTATTCTTACATATAATTAAACGGTTAAACTCACATGTATTTAGTCGCTACGACGTGTTGCGAGGCGTGAACACATGCTCAGTGCTTGATACCTAATGGAGACTTAGGCTCTCCGAAACATGGGTCAAAATTCTTTTCGTTGTCTTGTTTCATACGACTCTGTCACACTTTTAGTTGCTGTTTCGACTCAGTATGTAAAAAAAATCCGGTGCACTTGTATTTATTTTTCACGCTAGATAAAATCCATACATCAAAAATTGAACATCATCTCTTTTAAATCACAACTGTGTCACGTTTTTTAGGGACACAAAATAAGACAACGATAACAATTTTGACCCACATGTCGCGCGTATTTAGTGATTAATTACACGTGAGCTCAACCGTTTCATTATATGTATAATCTCAAGGTGCATTCAGACCAAGCGAACATTCGCTATTCTAACATCCCACTCTACGAAATTCGATCGTTACACAAAACGTGATTGGTTGATTTCGTAGAACGGGGATAGAACAGCGAATGCTCTTTTGGTCTGAATGCACCTTCAGATCACAGAAAGATCGTTATGACAATTCAAAATTGAAGGCACAATTTGGACCAACGGTAGTTAAAGTTGCAACTTTACACTTACAAACTTACCCGGGCATTTTAAACAGGCTGTCTGTGGTGGGTTGGGGACATACCCCACTGCGCAGTAACACCTATCTCCTATGCACTGGTATTCTTTGCCCCTGCAGTTCGCGATGGTGCATTGTTCTGGAAGTAATTTAATTTACACTTTGCTATGTGCACGGCATGCCAATAGACTTAGCAGACTGTGAACTAAACATTTTCCGAATTGGAGTACCACACTTAGTGTCGCTTGCAAAAGCTTTATTTCAGAAAATGTTGGCATCGCAGTTTACCAATACTATTTTTTAAGTCAACAGAATATTATTAGAAGTAGTCTTTAGCATTTTCTGAAATAGGCGTGTACAAAATTTAATGAATGAAGAGCAAGTTGTATGTGTGTATTGTCAGCCTCTGTAGCCTAGTTTGTAGTGACCCTGCCTACGAAGCTGGAGGTTCCGGGTTCGAATCCCGGCGAGGGATTTGTGTATTTATTTATCACAAATATTTGTTCCTTGGTCATGGTTGTCCTATGTATTTGAGTATCTATATGTATCTATCTATTATATATATCGTCGCCTGGTACCCACATCACAAGCCTTAATTGAGCTTATCGTGGGACTAGGTCGATTTGTGTAAGATGTCCCAAGATATTTATCAATTTATATATTTTTTATAATGTATTGTATTCTGCAACGTGCCCATTTTGCGTTGACTTTGTTGGCTACCTACTTCACATAACTTAGAAAGTTCTAATATCAAAACCCTCAGGAGAGGTCTCAGGAGAGTATTATTAGTGGTATTTCGGGTTGGTACACCTACACCTACGGTACCGACTCTTAAAACTAAGTACTTAATAGTTGGTACCAAAACAACCAAGATAAAAGTTTTTCTTCATTTGGCAATGTACGAATATATAAAACACTATTTTAATTTTTGAAAAATTACCTATTTTTGCAGTTAGGTCGATGTTTTTATAGTCATTAGGAAGCTTGTTCTTATGTCCAGAAAAATAGTCAGGTTTTTATATTTTCATACATTCCCAATATGTTATTACCGCGTGAATATCTGAGCGTTTCAACCGCCTAATTTTGGTCGCATCATTTTTGGCGAAGTTTCTAAACGTCTCAATGTTATACTTCGTCGTTTGTATAAGGTACCGTGCTTCCTTCAAATGACAAAGTAGCACATTGTAACGAATAGAAACTTCGGCATACTATCATAAGTTTCATACGGAATAAGACATTCAACATTTTTTTAATTATATTTTTGGGTTCATTAAGTATAATATATTATGTCTAAATATCAAAAAAAGCAATTCCAAGTAATGCTACAATTCCATGATAGTAATAAAACATCCACGTAATATGACCTACTACCTACTCTAAAATGTCGCACGACCAAGACTTATCTTTATAAATTGACTATTAATAGACACATAATTATTTAACTTTCCAATACTTTCCATCAATAATAAGTGCCCAGTAAGTCTATTTGTCTTCCCGATATGAGTTTTAGTATCTAGTTCTTAAGTATCTACATAATTAAGTTGTTTTATTTACCTTCACTGTCACTGTCACTAAAATCAGCAAACACTAACACAAGTAAACATAAACAAAACGACACCGTCGCCCACGTATTATTCATATTCATTTTACTTTTATCAGTCACATTATTTCACCATATTGTTAAAAAACCGCGAATGATAGTTGCGTTGACGCTACGTATGTAAAACAATATGTGCATTTTGTTAGTGAGCATGAGTATGATATGTTATCAGAGATTTGTCGAGCCAGGCGATATGTATAGTTATTTTCATGGCTTTTCGAGTAGCGAATGTGACGGACCAGTATAAAGTGGAAGCTTAGCTTGTGACAGGTATAACTAATATTGGGATCGCAATAGTTCTGGTTTGTCTGAGGTGATGTGATTGGTTAGTTTGATAGATAGCAGCGTTGCTATCGGCCCGCGTCACTCATTAGCACGACATCATGGATTGGCAGCAGCCTTGACGTGAAGTATTCGCGTAAAATGGAAGCGTGGTGTCGCTTAACTTGGGCATAGGTATCCATTATTTTATAAGGTGGTTTTAAGTGCTCTGAGATTTTAGTGATAATAGTCTATTTTAAAATGTGGAAATACTTTTCACAGCGAATGTTGATCGTAACTGCCAGCAGTAGAGAGATACAGTTGATTGTAGTAAATTGTAGGAATTTATTTTTCGACAGGCGTCTAACCATATATACATAATATTGTTTGTGGAATAATGCTTATTTTTATTAGTCCGAGAACTGTTGTATTCTATCATACCCTTAATGAGCACGTTGTCTTCAGGTTTTATATTTAAAAAATTACATTTTCCAATTTTCCCCTCGCATCTCCGGGTTAGTTTCAAGAATTTAGGTGTACAAAAGTGTTAAATAGGTTTGATCCGCTAGATGTCGCTTCGTAATTAATATCTATCGTCTTAAAATGTATCTACTTTAGGAGTCGTAAATGAAAATAAGTGTCCTATAAGTGGAATCGCCCAGATAACCGATAAACACTATAAGAATCGTAATTTATCTTTTATCTACGAATGTATCTCTTTTATAATTTGTTTTCTTTTTGATAAACATGACGTCACACACCTTAAGATACAAGATAACAGTCTGTTTACCTATTTTACCGTTTTTACCTTTGTGTTAATTTTTTTTTCATGACAAAAAAGTAACAATTTTTAACACACTTTTTCATAACATAACGTAGGTATTATTGAACCGCTATTAGGCTCATAATCCAAAATATTTAACACGCGTGCTTTTTCATTACGTTATTGTTCTAGTGCGGTAATAACATAACCCGACCAAGTATGTTTGCAAACATTTGCAAGTAAGTATTATGCCATGTAGATGAAGCATTCGAATTTAGTCAGGTTATGTTTACTTTTTAAATTGACCAAAGAGTTGACATGTGGCAGAAATAGCCGATTCCAGAATATTATATATTACAAAATAGTATACATTTTCGTAAATAATTAAATAAAATATTTAAATTGTGCATCCAAATTATCAAGTAATTGAATTAAATGTAAAGTTATAGTATTTTTTATTTTATAATAATCGTTAATGATTCGCAGTTTTTTTTTATATTGGCGCGCAAATTTGTAAAGCAGCAATCCGCTTTACAAATTTTTAAAAATTCCTTTAAAAATTCCTTAAGGTGCGTTCAAACTAAAAGAGCATTCGCTGTTCTAACCTCCCACTCTACGAAATTCGATCGGTACACAAAACGTGATTGGTTGCTTTCGTAGAACGGGCGCTAGAACAGCGAATGCTCTTTTGGTTTAAACGCACCTTTAGGTATGCGCGCGCCGTTTTAAAGTTACCATTGTATTTGTTATTCGGAGTGGAGTGAATTTCAAATGTTTGTTGCGTTTATTTATTTTTGCTGTGTTTACTGTTATTACTTTTATGTGAATTGTGAACTTCAAATAATGAACAAGAAAAAAATAAAAAGGTTAAACGTACCTTTGGGATAGTACCTCAGTAAGTAGTAATTACCTAGCAACAAAATTTAGTAAAATTTTTACTAAAAGTACCTAGGTTATTCCTCGCTAATGTGTTGAAAAACGTCGTATAAAACTCGTGTGCATTGATCATTATACTCTATGCTATCTTATGCGCGCTCGCTTGCAGCTTGCGCGCACAATACCGCCTTGAGTATAATGATCAACTTAGCACATACAAGTGCATAATGTACTATTCTCACACATGGTCGTCTCTTAACGTAGGTATTATTGAACCGCTTTTAGGCTCAAAATCCAAGACACTATAAGCGCGTGCTTTTTCATTACCTTATCGTCCTTGTGCGGTAATATTTAACGTGTCATGTAAAGGGTTGGGCGGATTAAGTGTCCTAGTTAAAAAGTGGTATAAAAGTTTAAAAACAAAACAATATTACTAATCTTGGTGTTATTTATATCAGAAACATTCTATATTTTACCGCAGCAATTGATGAATTTGATAAACTCCCCTTTAACATGTATTATTTTAAGCATTATGTCGTGTAAGGAATTTCATCCGGCACGCACTACCTTATCTGCCATGTGATGTCATATTAGGTTATCTAACCCTAGTACAAACTTGAATCTTAGCCTAAACCCGTCTCAATAAAACTCTGCATTGATTTGTATATGGAAATGTTTATAGCATTTCAGTTATCTAAAGATTTAACGTACTTTGCTAGGTAAATATCAGCCTCATAATTTTGGCTATAACTTGGTATTTCTTCTTATCATATTGTACCCTGATTGATTAACTTTTTGGAATAAATTTATAACTAAAATACCTTCCTTTCTAGTTCTTAATAAAACACTATACACATAATCAATCTGGTATTTACCAAACTCTTGCAATGAAAATGCATTTTCTTTGAAAAATGACCTTCGTGCCGCCTATTCGACTTTTTGTATTTAACTCTTATATTTTTTGAAGAGAGAGGGCACATATATAAATTATCTGTTTTACAAGGGCCTCACATTTTGTGATTATTTTGCAGTGCGCAAAATATTAACCCCTTTTCAATTTAATAATTTTATCGAAGATTATATAATAAGAGGCACATTTTCGTCAAAATTGCCCATGGGTGCTTAATGGTACTTTGCTGACTCAAATCATTTAAAGCTTACCCAATTTCGGCTTAATTTTGGAAGCAGAGGACTCCTTGAAACGATCGATGGTGTGCAGTATTAAAACATACGTTGATATTTACTTTTATGGTCAGTTGATAATGTCGCCCGATTTTTAATGCTCGCTTCAGCATTATCCAACAACACCGTTTTTAACATTTGTTCTTAAAAATATATACAACTAAATGTTATGAGAATGAGTTTCGGAATCCATGAAGCTGATTAAATCGACGATTTTAAATGACATACAGGGTATGAAAAGCAGTTATATTTCAATAGATAAACGAATGTTTTTCAATAGGTCAGTTAATCAGCCCAACCCTGTAGATGAAGTGAAGCACTCTAATTTTTTCAGGTTATGATTTTTTTGAACCAACCAAAAAGTTTTCATGTGGCAGAAAGAGTCGGAATCCGGAAGATTATTTTCAAATATTAGAAATGTTCGTAAACAATAAAATAAAATATTTATCGCGCCAAATTAATAAATTTTAAAATGAATTTTATATTATGATAATTTTAATATAATGATTCGCAGATTATTTTATATTGGCTGTTTGCCGATTGGGTTGCTGCCTTGGAAATTTGCGCGCGCTTAAAAAATCCGTAGGTAGGTAACTTAACAGTTTTCGCGTATGGTTCGCTTTTGCTTTGCTGTTTTTTTAAAGCGCCCCCATTACAAATATTATTTACTGTAAAGTGACAGATTTCTATCTTTCTCATCATTTTTATTTTCTGAGATATGTATATTTTTTGTAATAACCATTTTTTTTCAACTTATGGCTAATGTGATTCACTTGAACTTTTGGAACAATAATATCAATGTAATGACTCACATATTATTATTCTTAAAATAATCCTAATAATAATAATTTAATAATCGAGCCAAAAAAAACAAGATTTAGGCTAAAAGTAGCTACCTAAAAACAAAACATCAGTATTTTTTCTTAAATTAAACACATTTTAAATACAAGTTTTGTTTACATTTTTCTCAACTTCTATTAACGGCGACTTTAATATTATTAAGCGACTTTTACGCAATACGCCGCAGGGGTTGCCGCGCTGTAATTATTATGAATGAATAGGCAAGTCCATTTTATGCTGCACCGTTGCACTATTGCTCGCTGAATAAATTAGTCTTACTTTGTTGGTTAATTAACGATTTGCATTGTGCGGTGGCGATGGCGAGGAAATATTTACATTAATTTAGTCTGTTAGCCCAGTTCCTCGAACGAACAGTTAGATAAGACAGAAATTTGTGTTAAACGTTTGCAGGTAGGTATAGACCGGCAAACCGACTAGGCGGTATAAAATTGTGCGATTCAAATTTTCTATTAGCGGGCAAAACTACGCGCCTTATTCTTCTGACAATTTAGGTTGCTACGAGTAGACTATACCGTGTGGTGACGGTAGTAAGAATACATTTGTCACCACCCCAACTCCTGCGGGTGTCGTAAGAGTCGACTAAGGGATTGAAGTGTCACTAGCAATTCTACAAGATTGATGATGGGCAGCAGCGTCATCATAGTGGACACATTATTGCGATCGCCAATCCGCTTGCCCAGAGTAATGGGCATTTACCTCCTAATGCGTCTATACGCATAGTTAATAGGAGAGGCCTACGTCCAGCAGTGGACTAATATAGGCTGATGATGATGATGATGAGTAGACTATACCTACCTAAAGCCTATAATATGTATCTATATTAATTGATTGTATACAGTGTGTTACTATCATCCAGGCTTCATTTGAAACCCAGCAAAGGGATGCAGATTCTGAATCAAACCTTTAATATGTTTAAATTAAGAATTCAATATTTAAAATGATTTAATTTTGTAAGAAAAGTTGAGTGAGAAGCAATGTACTTCAAAACTAATCGATAATTAGCGTGCTCAAACACTGCGAGTGGTGCAGTGTTTGACAACTAAGCAATACCTACACCCTATACATTGATCGTTCGAAGGGAACAAAATTAATTATTCAGTTGATTTTAATATTTGTCAACTGTTAATACGTGAAAACGACAGCTAGTAATGTGTATTGTCCTTAAAATCCGTGCGGTGTCGGAGTAAGAATACAAAAATCACCGCCCCTCTCTTCCCGTGGGTGTCGTAGGAGTCGACTAAGGGAAATACTGAGTAGCCAGCTTCTCAGCCGGTGGTAGGGTATTTTTACTAGTACCCGCCTGGTTGGCTACCACCGTACATTCGGTGTAAACGCCCGTGAAATGACTTACTTTCGTGTTTGCCGTGTTTCGGAGTCAGCCGGTGTATTTACCAGCATCTAGCGGGCCAGCAAGGCGGTGGCAACTAACAGGTTACCTACTGATTGTCTCCTGTTCGTTGCCGCCGCGATTTGGGCTCCACTTTTCACTTACGATCAGGTGGAGTGGAGCCACTTTGTTGTGCCAACGTTATTTTTATTGGGTCGGCAACGCGCATGTGACACCCTGAGGTTGCAGGCGCCCATAGGCTACGGTGACTGCTTTCCATCAGGCGGGCCGTATGCTTGTTTGCCACCGACGTGGTATAAAAAAAAACCCGGGTCATGGTAACACACTGTATATAGTCCTCCTTGATGTAACTGACAACAGCGACCGACCCCGATAACTTCCGAGAATGTATATTATATTTACTGTGTGGATTTTTTTTTTCAAAATTCTTTGTGTTAATAATATGCGAAAACGCAAACTAAATCTAACGTTTCTACGAAGAGCTACGCCGTAGCAGACCATGCTTAGCCAATTTGCCAATGGCTAACGCTTAGTAGCGTATCGTAGTTTTCCCTCTCTGTCACTCTTTCATATTAGTATGACAAAGACAGTTAGCTGCCTTTCGCTTACGATTGACGACTAAGCGTTAGTGATTTGCAACTTGGCTAAGCAACCAGGATGCTTATATCTTTGGTTGAATTTTAATAATATTTATAACTATTATTGAAGGTGATGGATAATCCGAAGTCTATGCCTATACTGCACTATACATTACTCTGTCTGACTTATCTGTTCCAATTAAGTATTTAGTTAATGTATCAGTACCTATAACATTCCTATCACATTCAATATTATATTTACCGTTACAAATAATTAGGATACTTAATAACCATATTTTCATAATAAATTCCAGAGTCCGAAGATAACGTCTAGGCGAGCAACGTGGAGAAGAAAATCGGAAAGCTAACTCTAGAAGGCACCATTTGGGATATTATGTGCTTGGACAATAGGAACATTCCAGTTTTTAATTGCACCAGATACATTGTATAGTGAGGTCTCCGCGTCAGCCGTAGGCCACGAATGCTGGAGGTAAAGGGTGCAAAACGTCGGGCTTTAATTAATATAAGTACCGAAATAAGATTCAACAACAAAAATTCGCCGTGCTTTATCGGCCGGTCTTGTCATCAGTGTTGCTACTGCAAAAAGTTTAGAGATAATGCACGGCCATGATAGGGCCGGCCCGATATATTACTTTTGTTTGCTGTGTTGTCTGTCATTTTGAATGTCATTATTATTGTTTATTTATTTGTATTGTGCTGTGTTACCTGCCGTGAAACTGTTCACGTGATGGCCTCATCGGAAGGGCACCCGCTAGCAACATGCTGAGATGAGGCCATTTCGTAGCTTACACGTTCTTATTTGTATAATATTTATTTTTTCGATTTTGTCTTTTGTGTGTGTTACGAATAAACTTATTTCTATTTCTATTTCTTTAAAAATAAAAAACCGGCCAAGTGCGAGTCGGACTCGCGCGCACAGGGTTCCGTACCATTATCAATTTATTATTTAAAAAAATACAGTTAAATCAACCTACCTCAAAAACTATAGGAGATAATTTTATCAAACCAAAAATCGTTGATAGAGTTTATTAATGTGCATAACATATATTTTTTTCAGAATTTTATATTGCGTAGTTTAAAAAATAGAGGGGGGGGGACACATTTTTCAGACTTTGAGACCTGATATCTCGAAAATGATTTGCTTAAATAAAAATGTGATGTATAAACCTTCATATCATTTTCAAAGACCTTTCTATTAATACCCCACACGCTTATGTACAACTAAAAAAAAAATTCTATCCCTCAGTTACATGTATGGAGGGCCCCCACCCCAATGGTTTTTTTTACAATTTAGTATCACATTCCTGTAGCGGTTCATACAACACATATCCTTACCAAATTTCGTTACTGTAGCATTTATAGTTTCCGAGTAAATTGGCTGTGACAGACGGACAGACGGACAGACGGACATGACGAATCTATAAGGGTTCCGTTTTTGCCATTTTGGCTACGGAACCCTAAAAATACGTTCGTTTTCTAGTTATCATTAGATATTTATTTATTTACTTAAGTAGATAATATTTTAAAAGTGTTTAATTGTGACAATACAAACACAGTGTAGATCTTCGATCTGTCCAACGAGTGTAAAATCACTACATAGTATAAAATAAAGTCACTTTTTCTGTCCCTATGTCCTTTTGTACGCTTAAACCTTTAAAACTACGCAACGGATATCGATGACATTTTTTTTAATAGGTAGATTCTGTAATAATTTATACAATATTATAAATCTGTCGTGCCTAAATTGTTTTTCATAAATCTCGTCTATTAATCAAATACGAGATTATGTCTTTATCCTAAACTTCGCAAAAGTTATCCCCAAAGTTGAGGTACGTATATTTAGGTACTTGGTATGATTATAAACCTACAGATTACAGTTCTCAAGAAAACGAGAAGCATTATATTAGATCGATACTGACACCTGCAAGTTCAATACATTTTCTAACCTAAACTGACTGGTTTCGCATATCTTTATATCGGCTGAGAGTGCCGAGACTATAATACAGGTTACTTTTTAGGGTTCCGTAGCCAAAATGGCAAAAACGGAACCCTTATAGATTCGTCATGTCCGTCTGTCTGTCTGTCCGTCTGTCCGTCTGTCACAGCCGATTTACTCGGAAACTATAAATGCTACAGTAACGAAATTTGGTAAGGATATGTGTTGTATGAACCGCTACAGGATTATGATACTAAATTGTAAAAAAATCCATTGGGGTGGGGGCCCTCCATATATGTAACTGAGGGATGGAAAATTTTTTTTTAGTTGTATATAAGCGTGTGGGGTATTAATAGAAAGGTCTTTGAAAATGATATGAAGGTTTATAAATCTCATTTTTATTTAAGCAAGTCGTTTTCGAGATATCAGCTCTCAAAGTCTGAAAAATGTGTCCCCCCCCCTCTATTTTTTAAACTACGCGATATAAAATTAAAAAAATATATATTTGTTATGCACTTTAATAAACTCTATCAACGATTTTTAGTTTGATTAAATTATCTCCTATAGTTTTTGAGGTACGTTGATTTAACAGTATTTTTTTAATAATAAATTGATAATGGTACGGAACCCTTTGCGCGTGAGTCCGACTCACACTTGGCCGTTTTTTTTCACCAGTAAAATAAATCAACATACGTAATAGTAGTACAAAATACTAGCATTTTTGTTGCTACCCCTTTGGAACAAAAAAAACAAAAATAGTAATGTTCGAAGTTATCCGCAAATTTAACAAGAAATGTGGACGTATTACGCATCTACATATACAGGGTGAGCATTTCAAATGGGTCAGTGGGGAGGTTTTGGAAACCATAACAGATAGCGAAATCTTGTCATAGGAACCATGGCTTCGATTTTAGTAAAAAGAAAAACTTCATACATTTAAAAAAATACGTGTGCTTGATTGACGAACCTTGATTTTTTGAAAAATAAAATTATGTGATTTAAAAAAAAGCTATTATTATTAAATCTAAAACAATGATTCCTACGAACAGATTTCGCTATCTCTCATACTTTGGAACTTCTCCTTACAAATTCAAACTGCCGGCGGCGGCACTGAAGTATTGAAAAATAAACCTTCATTGTTAGAAAACAATGCATTGTTTGCTGAAATCGCGAAACGTCTGGTTGATGTAACTAAAGACCGAAGAGCTGGCGACTTCCTCGCACAACGCATCAGTATTGCGATACAGCGAGGAAATGCCGCCAACATCCTCGGTACAATGCCACAAGGGCCAATCTTAGATATAGGTTAGGTTAAGTAGATTAGTTAGATTTAATCTATGTACATAAATTGTAGTTTTGAAAATAAATATATGTCGGAGACATGCTTCCGTTGGCGCAGACGTGTACGACATGTCGAGTCGTCGAACGTCTGAATAGTCTTATTTACAATAAGAATAGTCTTATTTGCAATGTTTACATTTAATTTGTTAAGAGTTATAAAATCTAGAAAACGATAAGCAATGTTTTGCTTGAGATGTTCTTTGCTTGGTCCATGCAGGTAGACATTAAACGTCATGTTGGTATCTACCCGCCTATGAAGCAGGTAGTTTGTGAGTTGACGGTATAAAAGGTCACTAGCGCAGTATTCATGGATTCATTCTTGATTTAGACTTGGAATAAAGCATTCCAGGGTTGAGTAAATGATGCATGGACGCAAGCTTATAACTCTCCAGTCGTTTTCTATCAGTATAGTTTAAAGTGTTGTAAATAGTCTTGTTTTAAGTGTGTACTTGTTGTGATTATTTAAAGTTTGGAAAATGTAAGACCGTCTGAGTTTCTTGCTGGTTCTTCTCACGACAGAGGTTTATCATTTGTGAACCAGTGTAATAAAAGATTGTAATTTACCTTGTGTTTAATTATGTGCGTCCATGCATAGTATACACCTTTGTAAGTAGGTACGATGAGTACTTGAGTAGTCTGTTTTGTGATTATTTAAAGTTTGGAAAATGTAAGACCGTCTGAGTTTCTTGCTGGTTCTTCTCACGACAGAGGTTTATCATTTGTGAACCAGTGTAATAAAAGATTGTAATTTACCTTGTGTTTAATTATGTGCGTCCATGCATAGTATACACCTTTGTAAGTAGGTACGATGAGTACTTGAGTAGTTAGAAATTAAATATTCGCCTCCCCTGTTCTCGGCTGTCCCTCTGACATCAGAAGTGGGATGTTGACTAATCGCCTACAATAAGTGGTGATGGTAAATGTACCACACGTAAAGAGTGAGGTTTGAAATCATCGACAATCGGTAAGGTTGAACTATCGTTTCTTTTTTATTTGGTGAAAGGTGTAAACCACTCGTATCTTTTGAAGCAAAGTCTGTTTCGAGACGTAATTTGAGATATCAAGTTAGTTTTTTTATGGAATTTCTATTGTTGCAATACGTGTGGGTAGGTATCTCACCCACTTCACAAAAAAAAACAGTAATTTGAATAATTTCAAAGAATATCATGGCTCATACTTGTTACTTTTCTGACTTTTGAAATACTACCAGTTCTGAAATACGGGCAAGTAACCCGTGGTTTTGTTTTGTGGTCTACCAAAAATTGATTAGAGATTTCGTATGCCTGTTTTTTTAAGTTTTCTATGCGTGTGAAATTTATGTTACAGAATGTTTCGTGATGATTTCGTTCGTGATGAATTGATGATACTGATAACTATGTTGTGGCAATGAAACGAGCTCAGAATGTTTCAATTTCAAGAACAACACGTTCATAGTAGCCAGAAGTTCCGTTCATGACGACTATGCTGTTGCGATGAAACTACCACAATTTCTTGTGAAACGTCCAGAAAATGAAGGAGAATAAAGACTCCAGCTCTTCGGGAGTTGCTTTTGGAGCTACGGATGTACAAGGACAGGTTTCGTTCGCAAAATTCGAAGCATTAATTTAAAGAAATAACAGTTTGACATTTCTATTTTTAGCGTGAAGTTTTTGTGTTTACAAAAACGTTTTAATCTTTGCGAGATTAACTTGGTTGTAGTAAAGTGAAGCCCATTATTATTTTAATACAAAGTTACCAAAGGATACCAATACCCTAACCTCAGCTTTTTATTTTTGTGATCAGGTTAAGTTGAGAGCTCGCATGCAAATTATCTCTGTGATAAAACTGATACCGTACAATTTGATGATTACAGTTCAACATGGTGAATTGGAGCGAGCTGCCGGCCTGCAAGTTATTGCTGTCATCATGTCCCGACGGCGTGCCAGAGGCTGATGGCTGGTGTCGCTGCTGCCTACCGTGAACACGTGGTGCAGCGCGTGGTGTAGACACGTTGTCAATCCGGTGAGGAGTTCACATTTTGTTGAGCTATTTGAGCCCTGAGCTAATGTTGTTGAGTCATCGAGGGCTTCTACCCTTTCGATTCTATAGAGTTAAAACTTGAGCAAGAAATGCAACATTAAAACTAAATTAGACAGCGATAACGTAAGGTTACGCAAGTTTATTAAAGACTTTATTAAATAAAACTATGAAAACGGATAAACTCGCGTATATTAACTAATTTTAACTTCATTCCGACGTTTCGAACACTTTACAGGGTTCGTGGTCTGCGGATGACTGACAATGGAGGAAATTTGATAGATCTACCTCCATCAAAATAAGAAAGATAAGTACAAAACTACCCACCAAAGAAAAAATTACTAAACCACAGACAATAAATTTTAAGGGTGGATGTACATACAAAATTTGCAAATTAAGCTAGTTATTCATTACAAATATTTTCAGAATGAAGACTAGAGACAAAATAAATAATCTACGCCGGTTCTATCCCTACGCCACTGCCTGAGAAGTATTTCCTTCCTTTGTATGATTGTATTGTTAGGAAAGTATCCCAAAATTGGGACCGGCAAGAAACTCAGCGGGACAACTCTTTTCAAAAAACATTTGTAGTACATCTTAAGATCATCATGCATTAAACCAAAACATACAATTTTGATTAATAAGGAAATTTAAAATAATTTTGAAAAAAAAAAAAAAAAAAAAAAATGTTGCCAGTACTAAAAAGGGGGGGGGGGAATGGTCACCACCGCCAAATACATCAGCCTCACGGTTTATGTCTAGACTGTTCCTTTATCAGATGAACAACTGGATCCCAAGCTGGTGGTAGAGACAAGCTTCTTTCCATTCTATTAAAGTTTGGATATTTCATTATCTCAATAGCCTCACGCAACATTCTAGGAATGTTTCTCTTCTCCTTAACGAGAACCAAAGGCTTGTCAAACTTAATAGAATGATTCGGTCCATCACTGACATGCTCCCAAACCGCAGACTGTTGTCGACGGTGCTTGACATCGGCTATGTGTTCCTTCACCCTAGTAGTGATATTCCTCTTTGTCTGCCCAACATATGAAAGCCCACATTCACAGTCCAGCTTATACACTCCTGCATTCAAAGCTAAGCTGGACTGTGAATGTGGGCTTTCATATGTTGGGCAGACAAAGAGGAATATCACTACTAGGGTGAAGGAACACATAGCCGATGTCAAGCACCGTCGACAACAGTCTGCGGTTTGGGAGCATGTCAGTGATGGACCGAATCATTCTATTAAGTTTGACAAGCCTTTGGTTCTCGTTAAGGAGAAGAGAAACATTCCTAGAATGTTGCGTGAGGCTATTGAGATAATGAAATATCCAAACTTTAATAGAATGGAAAGAAGCTTGTCTCTACCACCAGCTTGGGATCCAGTTGTTCATCTGATAAAGGAACAGTCTAGACATAAACCGTGAGGCTGATGTATTTGGCGGTGGTGACCATTCCCCCCCTTTTTAGTACTGGCAACATTTTTTTTTTTTTTTTTTTTTTTTTTTCAAAATTATTTTAAATTTCCTTATTAATCAAAATTGTATGTTTTGGTTTAATGCATGATGATCTTAAGATGTACTACAAATGTTTTTTGAAAAGAGTTGTCCCGCTGAGTTTCTTGCCGGTCCCAATTTTGGGATACTTTCCTAACAATACAATCATACAAAGGAAGGAAATACTTCTCAGGCAGTGGCGTAGGGATAGAACCGGCGTAGATTATTTATTTTGTCTCTAGTCTTCATTCTGAAAATATTTGTAATGAATAACTAGCTTAATTTGCAAATTTTGTATGTACATCCACCCTTAAAATTTATTGTCTGTGGTTTAGTAATTTTTTCTTTGGTGGGTAGTTTTGTACTTATCTTTCTTATTTTGATGGAGGTAGATCTAACAAATTTCCTCCATTGTCAGTCATCCGCAGACCACGAACCCTGTAAAGTGTTCGAAACGTCGGAATGAAGTTAAAATTAGTTAATATACGCGAGTTTATCCGTTTTCATAGTTTTATTTCATGAGTAATCCTCGCGGTAACCGAAGAAAATATTATGACTTTATTAAAGTTTTATTAAACGCATTGAGATGTATTTTAACAATTTCTGATATAGGATGATGATGATGATGATGGTGATGATGATGATGGTGATGATGATGATGATGATGATGGTGATGATGATGATGATAATGATGATGGTGATGATGGTGGTGATGGTGATGGTGGTGATGGTGATGATGGTGATGGTGGTGATGATGATGATGATGATGATGATGATGATGGTGGAGATGATGGTGATGATGATGATTATGATGATGATGGTAGTTATGATGAAGATGGTGGTTATGATAATGATGGTGGTTATGATGATGATGGTGGTTATGATGATGATGGTTGTTATGATCATGATGGTGGTTATGATGTTGATGATGGTTATTATGATGATGATGATGGTTATTGTGATGATGATGGTGGTTATGGTGATGATGATGATAATCATTTCTTATTATTTGGACCGTCAATAGTTTCAGTTTGACTACCTAGTTCAATTAAAATGGTGGGTACTAGAATTAGTCATTATAGTTTGCAATCGTATAGTTTGCAATCGTGGAATGAAACTATTTACATTTTTGTTGGGTTCAGTTTTCTCGGACTACATACACCATTTATCATTCGTAGTCGTAGGTGTAAAATCGGATCTATTTTTCCGTCTCAGTGCGGCCACGACTGTGAGTGGCGTGCGTTTGGTTTAATGGTGTAAGTGGTCAATGCGTTTTGATTGTCCGACAGCCATGGAGGTGGTTGTTAAGACTCTATTGCTCGGTGTAGCATCTGGAGTATTGTAACTGCTGTGAGTACTGCAACCCATTTGTTGTTTTTGTTGAAGTGAAGTGTTTCATTTTTACTATTGTAGAACTATGTCGGTTACTAGCTAGTAAAGTAGTAAGTACATAGACAGACTTGCTAGTCTGTTTCAAATGTTAATGAAGTTGATTTTAATTCCCTTAGTTGATTAAATGAGTACCTAATGAAAATGTGATACTGAATTGCGGCATTTAATTTTGTATTAACTACTTTAAATGCGGAAAGGGTAATTGTTAAGTTTAATGAGTTCTTATGTCATTTGAGCTTTCAATGGACTGAGAGCAAGTTCGATGGATTGAGCGTGATCTAATAATCGCATCGGAAGTTCCGGAGCATGTAAAAGGTGCACGTGAACTGCTTTTTATGTGCAGTATACTCTTTGCGAGGAGTAGCACTTACGCGGCTGAGATGGTTAACTTCTGATAGGTTATTGGATTCTAACAAGCCCATGGACAGAAATTAAATCAAATGGTTATGGTGTAACCCGGTTGGATAACTTACGTTTTTGTTTGAGTCTCGACTCAAACAAAAACGTAAGTTATCCAACTTTTTTGACTCATTAGTTTTTTGATTGACTCATTAGTTTAAATCGTTTTTACTTGTAATTGGTAAAACTGAACTTGGTTTTCATGAAATTTAACTGAGTGATATTTGATGACATGATGATGGTTGTGAATTTTTGGTATACCGTTACGTTCTGGGGGTAAAAATGAGCCGGGGTGTTAATTATGTCATGCTCCACAGCAGCGCCACCATAGCTTTTTTGAATATGAGTATATAGGAAAATATCTACATAAAGTCTATAAAATTCTAGACTAGTTAAAAAAATATCTATATCACTAGTTTTATCGTAAGCTTCATTTCATTGTGGCGCTGCTGTAGAGCATACTTCACGGCAGCGCCACCATCAAATGTCTATAACTGTTTATCGTACAGGCACATATATGGCATCAAATAATTCTATAACAATTCTATACCGACCTAGCATATGAAATTCCTCATTATATTTTGAATATACGGCCATATCCCTCAAACCTATTGAGAAAAATATTTTTTTAGCGCCTGACCTAAAAATCAAGGCAATGACACAAAAAGTGTAGAAATACTTACTTTCAAACAGGTGGTAGTTTACTTACGTACTTTATGCGTACCCTTTAGAGTTAGAATTAGAATGTTAGATGTATATTTTTCCTTGTCTACTTCATTTTAATTTATAGACTTAAATTTCATGTTATTACACAATTTACATATACTTACTGGTATACCTACTTACATCATAAGTTTACACCATTCAAAGCCATTTTTTAAACTTAGTTGGAGGGTAGACATTACGAAGAATAAATATAGACATAAAACATCAGGTGCTAAAAAGTATTCAAACTATGTATTTATAACTTCATATCATCGCACTAGCATATTCACTGCTCGCTTCATTTAATAGGACTATAATATATACTACTACCCTCCATACAAGTTTGGCATTTAATCCGAAACATACCCAACTCTATTTTTACCAAAACCTGTTTGAAAGTAAGTATTTCTACACTTTTTGCGTCATTGCGTTGTTTTTTAGTTCAGGCGCTAAAAACAAATATTTTTCTCAATAGGTTTGAGGGACATATCCGTATACTCAAAATCATCATCATCATCATCATCATCAGCCTATGTTAGTCCACTGCTGGACGTAGGCCTCTCCTATTAACTATGCGTATAGACGCATTAGGAGGTAAATGCCCCTAATCGCCACGCTGGGCAAGCGGATTAACGCGGATTACTCAAAATATAATGAGGAATTTCATATGCTAGGTCGGTATAGAATTGTTATAGAATTATTTGATGCCATATATGTGCCTGTACGATAAACAGTTATAGACATTTGATGGTGGCGCTGCCGTGAAGTATGCTCTACAGCAGCGCCACAATGAAATGAAGCTTACGATAAAGCTAGTGATATAGATATTTTTTTAACTAGTCTAGAATTTTATAGACATTATGTAGATATTTTCCTATATACTCATATTCAAAAAAGCTATGGTGGCGCTGCTGTGGAGCATGACATTGTTAATTGCCTAAAGACTGGCATAATTTTTGACATTGTCTTGTCAAAATCCTAAACGTGATGACGAATGTTGTAAATCGTATGTTGGGCAAAGTAATAAGTTTGCTTCAGAGTATGCCCACAGTCCGTTTCGTGACTGTGGATGGTTTTCGTACAATCATGTGATGATTGTAGACAGTGTTCCTGCGTACCTAGCTGAGGTCGTGGATGAAGTGTGCCTACAATATTATGGTGACGGTAGATGGTATTCCTGCGTACCTCGCTGAGGTCGTAGATGAAGTGTTCCTACAGTATTAATGGTGACTGTAGATGGTATTCCTGCGTAAAGGCTGTCCCAGAAGTAAAGAGACAAATTTCAAATTTCGAACTATTTGAAAATATTTTTATTTTCTTAAGAAAAATAACTGGTATCGCCACCGTATGCTTCATATCTGTAAAATTTAGCGGGAAACACGATTGTATTATTGAAAGTTTAATAATGAAAAGAGCAGATCACGAAGTATTTGCTAAAGAGTTGTTCAGAATTATGAATGTCATGGGAAAACGGACACTATATGTAATTTTCTTCAGAGGGAGTAAGGAGAACTACTTTGTATCGAATTATAAAGCATTTTGAAGAATCGCATGAATATATTTTCAAGAAGATTCCGGGAAAAAAATGTATTATTTCCGTAGCTATGAACAAAAATAAAGTAAAAAAAGTGTTTGAACGGAATCCTTCGATGTCTGTTAGAGCTGCTGCGGATAAATCGAAAATATCGAAGTCAAGTATAGCTCGCATTAAAACATGCGACCTAAAGCTTAAAGCATTTGCAAATCTGTCAGCTCCTTAGTACTTTAAGAACCAGGAAGTGAGAGCAAAAAGAGGATGCCGAAGAGTGTATGCAAAAACACTGAAAAAAGTTCTCATAATTGATGATGAGACTTACTTGACCGTGGACCCAACGGATATTCCTGGGAAGCAATACTACAATGCGACTCGACGAGACTCCGTAGATTACTCGCAAAAAATTGTTACAAAGGTCAAATTTTTCAATAAATATCTCGTTTGGCAAGCCATAGACCAAAATGGCAATACGTCTTAACCATATATTTGCACAGGCTCTATGAACGCCCGTATTTATTTGAGAGAATGTATGATAATGCGATTAATTTCGTTCATAGATAAGCATTACCCGAGGAAAAAAATTATATTCTGGCCGGATATGGCGTCATGCCACTACGCCTCGGAAGTCACTCAACATGTAGAGTATTGTAGAGGCTGCAGGTATAGATTTTATACAAAAACGTAACAACGCCCCTAATGTTCCCCAAGCTCCTGGTATTGAAGCTTATTGACCTTTATGTAAACGATAATATAAAAAACAAACAGAAAAACCTTAATCGTTGACTGGATTTAAGCATAGATGGACTAAATTGGCTAAAATTGTGGCAGCTGGGTCTCGAAAAGCTGTAATAAGACGAGTAGCAATCAACCTTAGAAAAATTGGCTACAGAGGCTTTGCACAAGCATATTTTAAATTAAAATAGCAAATAATATGAAATTCTGAATTTAAATAAACGTAAATAGTAGTGCTTTGTAAGATTTTTTTATTAAATATTTTCATTCGAATCTTGTCTCTTTACTTCTGGGACAGCCCATACCTTGCTAAGGTCGTGGATGATGAGCTTGCCAACAATGATGTTAAGAATTAAAGTGTGTTCTTGCAAACTTTATTTACTCAGGTCAGTCAGTGACTGCGCTGAAGGTTATAGATGTGTCCGTGTACTTTACTCGGATAGCGGGTGTTTTGTGACATGTTGATGACTGTAGATTGTTTTTCTGTGTACATTGCTGAGGACGACGAGTTTGCTTACAGTATTTCTGATAACAGTTGGTGGTTTTACCTGCGTACCTTGCTACAGTGGTAGATGTGTATAGAATCATGTGGACGATTGTAAGATGTTCCTACGATCCTCTAACAGGTTATAGAAGAGGAGTGTGAAATGGTCGTGTGTAAAATTGTTTCCAATTTGATTTCGTAAAATTTAACAGTAGTCATTTCTATCCCATTATGTATTGAGGTCAGAATGGGTCGACCGTACCAGAGGCTTGATCGTAGCCGTAACCCGATGCGTCTGCCTGTGAGTAGTCCGTGGGTACGCAGTGCGCGGCAGGCTCTGGCGGAGGTCGAGTTTTAGAGACCGTAGTGTCATAGGGTTGAATCGGCGATCCCTTAGGGATGCGCGTAATGTATGTGGTTATGTGATAACCAATAGGCCACGAATGACATTATATTCCTCCGAAAGTTTTCTGTAATGTTTTACAAAAAATGTGGCTACGAAAGCCAGATGATACTTGTTTGCTCTAGATTTGAAATTGGTGGTAATTAATTGACCATAAGTGATCCTAAATTCAGTTGCCAAGATTAAAATTATTCTTCTTGAGTTGAGATGATTTTACGTAGACAGATAATTTGGTCAGGAGTGACCGAGTGGTAACAAAGACTACTGGTGTACGTGTTTGTTTCAGATACAAGCGAGGACGCTTGTCTTGTCAGTATGGCCGTGTCGGAGACATGCTTCAGTTGGCGCAGACGTGTACGACATGTCGAGTCGTCGAACGTCTGAATAGTCTTATTTACAATAAGAATAGTCTTATTTGCAATGTTTACATTTAATTTGTTAAGAGTTATAAAATCTAGAAAACGATAAGCAATGTTTTGCTTGAGATGTTCTTTGCTTGGTCCATGCAGGTAGACATTAAACGTCATGTTGGTATCTACCCGCCTATGAAGCAGGTAGTTTGTGAGTTGACGGTATAAAAGGTCACTAGCGCAGTATTCATGGATTCATTCTTGATTTAGACTTGGAATAAAGCATTCCAGGGTTGAGTAAATGATGCATGGACACAAGCTTATAACTCTCCAGTCGTTTTCTATCAGTATAGTTTAAAGTGTTGTAAATAGTCTTGTTTTAAGTGTGTACTTGTTGTGATTATTTAAAGTTTGGAAAATGTAAGACCGTCTGAGTTTCTTGCTGGTTCTTCTCACGACAGAGGTTTATCATTTGTGAACCAGTGTAATAAAAGATTGTAATTTACCTTGTGTTTAATTATGTGCGTCCATGCATAGTATACACCTTTGTAAGTAGGTACGATGAGTACTTGAGTAGTTAGAAATTAAATATTCGCCTCCCCTGTTCTCGGCTGTCCCTCTGACATATATATTAAAAATGCATTTTATTAGTTTTACATATTATGTATATATATATAGCATTTACTATTTAAGAGCTACACAACCGATATCCAATGGAAAAACATAAAATTTTATTTTTCAAAAAATCAAGGTTCGATTCCCGGATCGAGCACACGTATTTTTGTAAATGTATGAATGCAGTTTTTCTTTTTACTTAAATCGAAGCCATGGTTCCTAAGACAAGATTTCACTATCTGTTATGGTTTCCAAAACCTCCCCACTGATCCATTTGAAATGCTCACCCTGTAGACGTGCATAACTAGCAAAACGCACGATCTGTCAACTGTTTTGTTTTATGTCATGGCGCGCGGTATGGCGGATTGGATCACCCCTTCCCGCCGCCTTCGTCATACCGCACCGTTGACGCCTTGTAATTACTGCATTCATTATGTTAAATTTGCATTTGCATGAAGGAAAAAATAAGAAAAAGATAAATGTGATATATTATTGATACCAATGATATGGTAAAATTTATTGTACCAGTGAAAAAGTAACCTGTATATTAGGCGTACCCAAAGGTAATATTTAATATCTTAGATTCTTCCATGTACCTACATAAAACCATTTATACTTTTATAATCAAATTATTGTATTGAGATAAAGAAAGTTATAATTATCATTCAACGTTGTAATTGTCTGTGTCAGTAACAAGCGCGATGCTGAGGATTGACGAAGGTTGCGGTTGCTCCAACTTTGATGGCTCACTTACTGTTTCTGATGTACATATCCACATCATCTGGATTGCTTACTGTCAGCGACGGGATATACCTAATGTAGACTAGACAAACCTATACCAATCGACAGTAGAATATAAAAAAAGTAAACAAACCTAGAAATTTGCATTAATCCACAAAATCACGCACTTTTTGAACACAATCTTAGTTTTATTAGGAAATTTAAATTGTTTACCTTTAGTTCACACATATTTTTAGTTAAAATTATTAATAATTATGTATGAATATTAAAGTAAAAATAAATCTGCAAACTTGTTTCAAGATATGTGTATAAGACGTCAAATGTTATAGAAAGTCAGCCATATACTCGTAATGTTTACTTTTTTTTTAGATTCTACTAAGGCCAATCCTCAGTAGAATCAAAAAAAAAAGTAAACATTACACTCTCAATGCAAGAATGCGTTTGTAATGCAACTTGGAAAACAATATGTATTGCGCGCAATCAAAGTTTTGATGGCTAAAATCTATTAAAAATCGTCATAATTCACATATCGCAATAGTCAAACTGCGTGATATCAAGTCGTACAATATAAAAGGAAATACCGAGTTAAAAGAGGGTATTAGTCAGACTAAACCCTGGAATTGAGGTCTAACGTAAACTCCAAGCGTCCATAAGTGCCAAACACACGTGACTTAGCTCGAGTGGTCGTCGAATTCCCCATTACTGCCACTGTCACAGTTCCGAAACGGCGAAGTAGCAATCCAGATACAGTGGCCCTGTTAACGTCGTTTGTCGGGATTACGTTGACATTTCCATTTGCGAGTTGGAACGTTCTCGCGTTATGATTGGATTATAATTGTTTTGGAAATAAACGGCGGAATGAAACTGCCTTAAGGTTAAATATTTAGCGGAGTTTGCTTTTATTGTAAGCTATAAAATTGTATTTTTTAAGTGCCTTCATCATCAGCCGATCACAGTCCACAGCTGGACCTGGGAATAGATGTATTAGAAGGTAGGTAATGCCAATAATCGCCGCGCTGGGTAAGCGGATTGGCGATCGCAGTATAATGTGTACATTACGATGATGCCGCTGCGCTGCCCATCATCAATCTTCAATAAATGAATGACAATGTACGGCAGCCTCCGTTGCCTAGTTGGTAGTGACCCTGCCTACGAAGCTGGAGGTTCCGGGTTCGAATCCCGGTGAGGGCATTATTTGTGTATTTATTTATCACAAATATTTGTTCCTTGGTCATGGCTATCTATGTATTTAAGTATCTATATGTATCTATCTATTATATATATCGTCGCCTGGTACCCCCACATCACAAGCCTTAATTGAGCTTACCGTGGGACTAGGTTGATTTGTGTAAGATGTCCCAAGATATTTAATGTCACTTCAATTCCTTAGTCTACTTTTACGACACAACGGGAATAGATGGGGTGGTGATAAATGTATTCTTACTGCCGTCACCACACGGCATCATTATTCCACATTATTCCACATCAAAATAGAAATAAGATCTACTAGGGTCCAGGTTACAACCTACTGGTATAATTAAGTAATAATTGAACCTACGTACTTTTATCGCGTGTACCTATTTTCACAGATAAGATAAGACATAGATAAGTGATAAAATTACATGTAAACGATAAAAACTCAACCATCATAGGCCAACTAAACGCCGTAATAGAGGCAAGTAAAATAAAAAAATGACAATCTTACACAATATCCCCCTAGTCTAGTAAGTAAAGCTTGTGTTGTGCAGGTATACTATGTATAATATAATATTAAGTACGATATGTAAAATATATAGATATTTAATCTATAACAATACTTTAATGCATAAAAACAACCATAACCAAGGAACAAATTTTTGTGAACTATAAATAACCTCTCTGAGATTTGAACCCGGAACCTCCAGGACCGTAGTCTGAGTTTAAATTTAAATGGTTCTGAATATGAAGGCTTCATCTGCCCGCAAGTTACATTATTACCATTTCATGGTGTTCGTCAATGTCCAACAGATAATGGAAATTGATTACCGTAAACAATGAAATGAACCTATCGATATTGTGAAACGAACCTAACCTATTGTATATGAATTCCATGTATGAGTACATTCAATGGTTAATTGAATATTAACGAGAAATATGAAAATATAATTATGATTTGCATTGTCCTGTAAGACTTCGAGATACTTATTTGATAATCTAAGTAGGTACTTATTTACATAAAAAGTATAAAAACTGAAGTCTTAGAGTAATTTGATAAAAGTAACAATTCTATTTTCCGTAAAAGCAACGTTGACACTCCTAACAAAAGTTCGTCCGATTTTATTAGAGAACTCATTTATATGCATGGTAGACGCCTAAGTTGAATGATATAATTTTCTTCTACGAGAAATGATTCCGAATATTTGGGTAATGGATACGACCCCACTGTTCCAAGTTTCAAACAAGATACAGGATTTCATGTGACAAATAGGACTTGTTGAAGAAAGGGTTGGTCGTTAAAGTTTAGAGGGAAATTTAACCATTTACCAATAAATTTAGCCTGACGATGTGACGATATTAATAAATTAAGTAAATAAATACATTTACATACATATATAGGTATATGTACAATGTTTAAGACCATACAGTCTTAAATCGGGGTTATTTAAAGTCCACTAGTCCAAATTTACTAAGTATGGCAGTTAGCATGAATGTACATAAGTGATAGAATAAAATACCGTAAATTATGGCTTTCTTTTGTATTTTAATAAAGTATTTTGATAGACGTCCGAGGAATTGAATAATGACTGCATAACATTAAACACTCTAATTAAAAGTAACTGACTATTCAATTATAAAATAAAAAAAAATAAAAAAAAAACATTTATTTCGTACAATTAAATCCATATGGTGTTAGTTACAATAGTGCCTTAAATAATTATGTTAGTACTTAAGCTAAGATGTTGAGAGGTCCAGTGCCTGACTAGGGCACTGTCCCATCTCCCAGCAACAACGGCCAGGAGACTGTGGCGGCTACCGCGCACCCTTCGGAGCGTCGCAGCACTCGCAGCGCTGCGCTTGCGGAGCGTTGCATAAAAACCGTCCACATGCGCATCCGCGAACATGCCAGACGCACTGCAGTAGCGTAATTATAAATATTAAATGTCACGTACAGAAATATATAAAAAATTAGGTCTTAATCGTGTATATTACTTAGGTAGGTAGAATTACCGTCAGATATAGGTATGTAAAGGAGCGGCCAAGACGAAACAGTGTCCAACTGTACACTTGTACAGTATAGTGTGTTGGCGATGGTACCTATACTATATATAATAGATATTACCTAACAGGGTTACAGCCCCGGGGCCTCCACGAAAGAAGGCCCCCACAATAGAGATTTCGAAAAAAAAACACATTCCAACTAGTAAACACTAGTAGTTTTTTTTACGCTCTTTTGAGTACTTGACTGAAAAAAAATTGTCTACTTTATTTGGAAAATAATTGGGGGCCAGGGGGGCCTCCACTCCTTTGTTGCCCCGAAGCCTCTCAACCTCTAAATCCGGCCTTGCTCCGAAAATCTTAAATAACGAACTGTAGAGTCATAAGTATATGTATAAGTTATTATCGAACCGCGATTATAATGGGATTCGAAAGTACTGTTGACACAACAGTGTATAAAGTCAATCTAGGATATATTCATAGTTTAAGTGCAGAGACGTACAGACATTATATTAAATGTGTCAACAGTACCTACTTGCGAATCCCTTTCTGATTCCTGTTTGATAATAATAAAACATCTTAATTAATTATTATATTTATTATACAAATGAAATGAATCCTCAGCCTGCTTTAATTTATCGCCTGTATTAGATTTACACAAGGTGTATTCGAATATTCTCGTTCCTTCCTATTTCATCATGGATTCATGGAGTACCTAACACCCCTAGAAATGCAATTCCCAGCTCTCAATAATCTATACCTACCCTACCTAATATCAATTCATAGCCATTAAATAGAACAGAACTTTATTACAAAATTAACAGAACAAAACTACAATTTATGTACATATATTAAATCTAACTAATCTACTTAACCTAACCTATATCTAAGATTGGACCTTGTGGCATTTTACCGAGGATGCTGGCGGCATTTCCTCACTGTATCGCAATACTGATGCGTTGTGCGAGGAAGTCGCCAGCTCTTGGGTCTTTAGTTACGTCATTCAGACGTTTCGCGTTCTAAGCAAACAATTTGCGTGAGCTTAAATTAAATTATTGCCATTAAATTATTTAAATATGAATCGATTCGCAATTATTTAAATGGATTTCTAAAGTGCTAAAAGAAACTTATTCCAAAATCTTATTAATGCTCATCTTAGCTCGGATTATGTTACTTATACTTCTTAAGCAATTCTAAGAAGTTTGAGTTCTCGTAATCGTACTGCAGCGGTAGGTATTAGAATGAAGTTAGAACAAGATTTTTGCACTTTAGTTTTATTCTGGACCCTACCATTATTTTAGTTCATCGGTCTGTTCTCGGTCAACAATGATTTAAATGAAGGTATCTTAATACCTAATTCCTACATTCTTACCTAATTGGAGAAATATACAGCTTTATACAAATATTTATAAAAGTAAGTGATAAAACATATTTCTTTGACCGGTTTATTTAAATTGTACACGAGTTCTATTGGCGGTGACTTCAGAAAACAACATTTGGCTAAAAAAACATACAAACACAAATAAATGTCCTCGTCGTCATTTGACCACTCAACTACCACTATCAACTAGGCTGAAATTCACGAAGTACAAGGGCTATTAGTAAATACAAGGTAAAAAAATTGACACACTCAACCAATTGAAACCTGTAGAGACTGTTTATTGTACCTAGGCCACTGTAAAACCATGTTGAAATAAAAAGTAGTAAGCAAGAAATTTCTAACAATCTGTAGGCGTATGATGGTCACGTGTTTAATAGTTTGTCCTTGTTGCCGTCATGTTTTAACAAGTACTTACCTATGCAAGTGCGAAAGTCACGCATGGTAAACGCGTGGCCATGATAAGCCACCTGCTTTATATTATAACAACACTTTGACAAACTTTCTGAGTGGTCTAGGGTTCCAATCAATTGGTTCACTGTACAAGTACCTACGTATTTCTGCAGTGCAGCAATAGGTGTACGAAGTCGAAGACTCCTCACGGATTCCAGTCACGGGGGAACACGTCACGCCGCGCAGTTAATTGTCGCAGCGGAGTTGGCCAGCTATAAGTATAAGCTTAGCATACCCAGGTGCCTCTGTTGTTGCATGTTCGCCGAAA
>JALPQI010012852.1:0-40797 GCA_025490895.1 Thaumatotibia leucotreta | reverse complement strand
GATGATGATGTATATGTAACTATACGTATCGAAGTTACAATATGATTATTACAAAATACTCAAAAGTCACGTCACGTTTGAGTACTGCCAAATGACCTACTCTTTTAAGTTCTTTTAAATTTATTAAATAGAAGTTCTGTACAAAAATTACTGCAATCTACATCTTAGTAATAATTTCTTCGTTTATTATGTCGTGCATAATGTTAAATAATTTAATTTAAATAAAGTCATCATCCCTATTGAACTCAGCTCAATATATGGTTAAAATTAAATTGATTTTAGTTATGGCAATTCTCTTCACTCGTTCAATATCATACTTGTTCCGGTACTTCGTGCTACATATAAATTTTCCACCGGCTCCTTTATCCCAACCAAAGACTGGAATGGAGTAAAAGTACAATAACGTGGGCAATAAAATGTAAAGGATAACATATTTATCCATAAACTAAGGTTGTTACAATAACTCTTAAGGAAATGGAGCTGTTTATTTTTATAATGGTAATTGAAATAAACAGATACATTGACGACGATATTCAATCTCTATACATTCTCCTATTGGTAGTTGACTGGTGGTAGTGCGCAAACTTTATGAATTCACTTCAGTTATATTTGTCATTGCAGTGGTGAAATAAATAAAAATATGTCTTTATTAAATCGTCAAACGTATTTAAAAGAAATCAAAATACCATATAGTACATTATTAAGCAGCAATTACACTTGAACGTTTACTGCATCTGTTCGCCGAATCAAAATACGATGTTGCCAGACAACCGACAATGTTTGCATGCAGCGAACGACTAACTAATAATACCTATCCTGTTTCACCTATAATATTATAAAAAGAACTTACGATTTTATTTACACAAAATTTCAATTGCTATACATTTTCTCCATGAACCTGACCAAATTAAACGTATTCGCCACAAAGAGGCATTTCTGTACCCAAATCTGTCCCAAGAGTAACATCGTCACCAACTTTAAACAAAACATTTGAATTTTACAACAGAAAAACTTTAGTTAATCCACCACAAAATCCCAAAACAAAACCGTATATCTCATTCGACATCCTGACTTATTCATTATTAAAGTTAACTCCTTAACTTTCTTTAACGCCTGTCTAAAAGTCCTACTTTGCATCAGCGTACAGATTTGACAACCCTAATTAAGTCTCCCATCACAGACTAAAATAATTTCTACTAAAATATTGTTGGACTGCTGCTTCCCTCAGACAATGGCTTAATGTTTAATTTTTTCGAGGGTTTGCAGTTGTGATTACAGCTGAGCAAGTTTAGGCGAGGAAGGGTTGTCCTTTGACGGTGACACAAAAGTTACAACATAAAACAAGGGATCGTTTTTCCCAGAGGCGCCATCTGTTTGCCTTCTAATGAATTAACTTTGAAAACAACACGGCTTGTAGAGATGAGAAAATGTAACCTGAGCTTTATAATTTAGGGACTAGATATGTACGTAGGTACTAAAGGATTTGCGGAAGTTTAAATATGAAAATGAGTCTCATTGATTATGACAATATGTGCAACAGCGATACTACATTCTTGGTCAATGAATACGGGTTATGTGGATTTTTACATAGAAAATAATGCAAACATGCTAATTTGAAATCATTTTTCAAAATATTTATAGTACCTATAAGTAGAATCTTCCCTGAATTTATCATCGAGTCAAAAAAAGTTAAAATATTCGTTAGATCGGTTTTTATAAGACAAAAAAGTAGAACGTTTTTACCACCGAAAATGTATGGTAATACGGATGACTTGCTATTTTAATATCTACGTAGTCGTCTAACGATAAAATTCAGTGAAAGAAAGGATTGGTTGAAAAATTCATATACAATCTGACGTCGAAAATGGTTCCATTTCTAAAATATATTTTTTTAAATATTCAAAATTAGCATCTTTTCAGTGTTTTCTCTGTAAAATTCACCTAAACCGTATTCATTGGCCGCGAGTGTATAAAGAAGAACAAAAAGAGGTATGAAGAAATGATGTCCATGCGTTCGTTCTGTATATAACGTGAACAACTGCAACTCGCTGTATCGCAAACCACTTCGTTCATTTATTGGTTCTTTTACTCTTGTGGTTTCGAGCATAAAAGGTGTAAATAGACGCTTTAACGAATGAAGTGGCTTGCGATAGGTTCCTGGTACAACAGTTACAAGCTCCAGCGAGTTTGGGAGAGCTTGTGTGAAGAAATATTTTACATGATTCTAAGGCAAATAACAATATCACAATGCTATAACTTTATTGAGCTCTAAGTTAATAGGACTCCTTTGTTTTCCTCCTTCCTCTTGTTATTATAGATGCATAAAATAACATATTTCATTCATTATTTTATTACAGGTGATGAAATTCACCGTATAATTGATCTCAAAGTACCAACAATTATTTTGTATGATTTCAATGATAATCATGACAATAAATCG
Source organism: Thaumatotibia leucotreta (assembly GCA_025490895.1). Lineage (NCBI taxonomy): Eukaryota > Metazoa > Arthropoda > Insecta > Lepidoptera > Tortricidae > Thaumatotibia > Thaumatotibia leucotreta. The sequence continues at coordinate 38,357 of JALPQI010012852.1, read as the reverse complement.
TCGGTTGACAACAAAAACTCACTAAGTATTAAATACCTAGTGAAAATACCTACTAAAAATATAAAGCTCGTATCTCAGTTCTGAGTCAATACTGACTTACGAGGTTGCTAATAATGACACAATAATATTAATACATTATATTTGAATTGTGTTAATGCTTTTCAATTCGATTTTCGTGACAGAATTAAAAATACACACTTGTGTGTTACTTGATAGTAAAGATTATTCACCCCACGTATATTGAAACCATTTGGGATTCCTCTTTTTGAATTTGTAATCTTTTTGCGTTCACAACTTTCGTTGTTTGCATTTTAACGCATACCTACCTACCGATACATAATTTACTCTCTTTTAGATTTCCCCGAAAACAATTTCTTAACTAATTTCCCCAATACATACAAAGACCCTATCAACAACAAAACAGTGGCAACTAATATAGAAAGTAGAACTGCCACCAATTGCAGTTCCAGGTACTCTATCCAGCCCATTCCGGCGGCGGGTGAGCGAAGATGGCGCCCGCCTCGGTGCCGCAGCACGTGCTCCGTCCACCACACTGCGCGCTCCAGCGCCGACTGCGGTTGGTCGGCCATTAGGTCACGAAGTTTCACCACGTTTTGACGGTAGCTGGGAATGTAATAATATATTAGGCTGATGACACACTAGCGCCATATCCGCAGATGTGGCACTGGTGAGTGAGCGAGGTAGGACTGTAAACTAGGAGGTTATCTATGCGTGCATAGCACCATTCTGCTCTTAGATTGTCAGCGCATGCGTCTTTTCATCAACATGATATCATAATTCGGAATTGGCACTAACGTTTATGATTATTTAGTATGATTACCTTAAAATCATCTTAAAATATTACAAGATTGAAGGTTTTTTCGTCAGGGTAATTATAAATGTAAGTTAGTATAGGTTTTACTAAATATTAGTATAGGTGTATAAATATTACATATATTAAATGAACTGAGTGAGCACTCGTTGACGGGTGCATATTTTGATTTATCTGTTCTACAAAGTTTGGGATTCGTTTTACAGTTGTTTTAGAACTTTTAATACATGAAGTTTAATACACTCCACACCCACACGTGACTTTGACATCGGGGTGGCGCTCGTTGGGTCTAAAAATGCTACCAAAAAATACGAGTACCAACCCTAACAAATACAAGCCACATTTTTATTAAAACTTGAGTTATTATTTACTTTATTTATTGTCTCTAAATGTACAATTAAAATGCGAGGAACCATAAGTGAGTCATGATAACATATACAGGCGTCTATGTAAATTACTTTTATCCAAATTGCTTACGCCAGTGTACGTAATGTGGCTTGAACATTGTGAGCATTTTCAAAAAAAGTGCATCCTACAATAAAGCTGTTATAAATGAATAAACCTTAACATAAGATTTTAAGTTAACATGGTCAATTATATTATTACTATGATATGAAACGTGATAATTGCCGTACGTAAATTTGAGCAGATGAGCTCCCAATATTCCGGCTCCGTGGAAAATGCCATCTTCGCGGAGTAACTAACGTAGACCAGAATAATGATCTTCATTTATTTATTTACAAACAATATACAATGCATTTGAAATAGGCTTAAAATAACATGCAAAATACAAAATAAATAATCCCATATAAAAAAAAACATATTACATTACATTTCCATTACATATTATTACAACATATTAATTATTATTATTTTAACGTATAATTCCATGTCAATTTCAAATTCAATGTCATATTACATAGTTGGCCAAATCTCTCATGACTTTGAAAAATGATCGAGAAAATAGTTTTCAATAATATTTCCGTATAAGAAAATCTTATAAAACGTAGTCGTGAGTCATTTTCTTGGATATTCTAAACGCCATTTTAAAAAACATCATGAGAAATTTTAATCACCTAAGCACAAAAATACGCAGAAATCGCCCTGATCCGTAAAGATGGCATTTGCAACATTGTCCGAAATATCGGGTGCAATAGCTTAAATCAAAGGTGCATTCAGACCAAACGAGCATTCGCAATTCTGTCCCCACTCTACGTAATCAACGAATCACGTATCGTGTAACGATCGAATTTCGTAGAATAGCAAATGCTTGTTTGGTCTGCATGCACCTTAACATGGTAAACACGTATACAGTTTCAAATCATACTATTAAATAAAACTTGGTTAATTTTATCACAATAACTAACATTGAAATTACAACAACGGTGCCTATTTCATAAAGTAAAAATTTATTTAACTACATCATCATAGCGCAAAAAAAAGATTTTAATGAAAATTTTATGTACCTATCACTGTCTACAAAACTAAAATCTATTTAACTTTTCATAGTGCAAGGCCTGAGTGGCGATTGAGTATACTGTTTGTAAACACCCATACCTACACAAGGAAATGCCACCATACCGAACTCACTGGTAAGACTATTTATTAATATAGCGTAGAAACAAAAGAAATCGTTACCTATCTGTTACCTATCATGACTGTAATAAAATGATGCTTATCTAAAATTATATAATGATTTAAAACAATGTACCTATCAGTACTTGCATTTATCAAAGTATTTTAAGACTTTAGTTTTACAATATTGATCAGGATCACTTACTACAGCTATTTACCAACTTGTTATTTAGTACACTCAAAGATAGGCATGTTACGGTGTAGGTACCAAAATATATTATACACGGTGGAATTTAATCGGTGAACAGGAACCCATTTTTCTAATTCAATAATCGATGGCGGTCACGTTTATGTAGTACTTAAGTGGAACCAAGTTTTTTTTTTAGCATAAAATTTTTTTATGTTTAAATTAAACTTTAATTAAAATTTATTGTCACCCTACTAATGGTTTAGTCTGAAAAGTTTAATACCTCTTTTCAAACTATCAGCCATGCATCGCTCTTATTTTACATAGGAATAGAGTCTATCGCAAAAATTAAAGCATGCGAGTGGTTATTGCTCATTTATGTTTTAAGTTTCTATGGCTGATAGTTTGAAAAGAGGTATTAAACTTTTCAGACTAAACCATTAGTAGGGTGACAATAAATTTTAATTTAAACATAAAAAAAAATTATGCTAAAAAAAAACTTGGTTCCACTTAAGTACTACATAAACGTGACCGCCATCGATTACTGAATTAGAAAAATGGGTTCCTGTTCACCGATTAAATTCCACCGTGTATAGTGTAAATATTTTGGCACGTAAACCGTAACGATATTTTTGAATTCCACTGTATACTATGTAGCTAGTGTTAAGGTTTGCACTTCGTTTTAACGGCTTCCATGAATTATTTTGTATTAAGGACAGTATATTATCTTACCCAGCGTTATCTTTTTGATATGAATGGTGTTATTATGATAATGAAATTAATTTGTTATTATGGTGAAACAAAGCAAGGAAACATTTTGGGACGGATACCTAAGATAAGTAGACCTATGAAATAATTTGTGCAAATCTAAGAAGGCTTAAGGAGTACCATGTTTGATGTGCTAATTGAAATGGGAGTTCCTGACCACCTTGTGTTCCTGATTCAGAATCTGTACCTTGAAAGCACAAGCTGCGTGAAGGTAGATGATACATTCTCGAAACCATATCGTCCGGAGCGTGGCGTGCGGCAAGGATGTATTCTGTCTCCGGTACTATTTAATTTGTATGGCGAATACGTTATGAGAAAAGCACTTGAGGACAGACAGTTCGACATCAGGGTAGGCGGCCATAACATTACTAACCTAAGGTACGCAGACGACACTACTATTGTGGCTTCGAGTGAAGAGGACATGGCCGCTCTGCTGAAGAAAGTTGAAGCAGTGAGTGCTAAAGTTGGAATGAGAATAAACCATAGTAAAACCAAGATCATGGTAGTAGACCGAGCAGGTGTCCTTCCTCAATCCAATGCCCTTGATAGCTACGAGAAAGTCGATATGTTTGTTTACCTGGGGTCGCTCATTTCTAATGGTGGTGGCAATACACAAGAGATATGTCGACGTGCAGGAATGGCTAAAAGTGCAATGGCTCGATTGGAGAAGTTGTGGAAGAACCGCGGTATTCGTCGTGCAACCAAGGTACGGTTGGTACGAGCATTGGTCTTCTCCATCTTTATGTATGGCGCTGAAACTTGGAGCTTAAAAACCCTAGATAGGAAAAAGATCGACGCTTTTGAGATGTGGTGCTGGAGGAGGATGCTCAGGATCCCATGGACTGCATTTAGAACAAACGAGTCAATATTGCAAGAGCTGAATATTACCAAGCGGCTTTCAACTATTTGTCAGGAGAGGATACTCAGATTCTTCGGGCATATCATGCGTTCTAATCAGCACACTCTCCAAAAGAACATTATTCTCGGCAAAGTCGAAGGCCGACGCTCCAGGGGTAGAATACCGATAAGGTGGACGGACACCCTGAAGAAAGCTTGTGGTTCCATGCAGATGGCAGTCCATATGGCCCTAGACCGCGTCAAGTGGAAGAATTTTACTGTTAGTCACGATCCTCAGCCATGAGGGAGCGACTGAGAAGAGTAAGGATGCGGCTCCACTGACGCGGAGAAGAGCGGAGATGTGAAAAATTGGCCAATGAGACCGCATCACGTTATCAATTTTGCACATCTCCGCTCCGCGTCAGTGGAGCTGCATCCTAAAAAGCGTAATGAAATGACCTTATCATTTTTAATTTATAATTTAAATATTTTTTTTGAGCCTCTAGTAACTTAATTGATGTGCTTGTGTAGACCATGAATTCAACATACATCAGTGGATCTAAGTATTTGAGGTAGTTACGCAAATGTAACAAATGTACTAACCTGTCATCTTCAACAACTTTTAATATGGTCTTATAAAAATCATCTTCGGTTAAAGTGTCCCAGTTCAGTTTTTCGCCGATTTTGTGTTCTATGTACTTTTCGGTATTGTAAAATTGGTCTGCTCGTAGTGGTATACCTACAATGGTTACAGCAAGAGTATTTAACTTATTATATCGTCGATTTACAAAGTATCATATTGATATATACTCGAAATAAACCTCTTATCTTAGTTCCATTTCAGTACTGACATACGACGTTGCTAAGAAAAGTGAGTTTTGGCTGTCAATCGAAAATATGGTGTGGCTATTATACATGCGCCGAACCTAGTGAGGTTCGGCGCATGTATAATAGCCACACCATATTTTGATGAAGTGTCATCAGCCTCTCAGTCCACTGCTTGGACTTAGTAGGCATCTCCTATTAACTATGCGTATCGATGCAGTACAAGGTAAATGCCCATACAATTATTATACAGTGTGTGGCCTACAACCGGGGTGAAAATTTAAACGATGCATTAATAAGCTGATCAACAATCATTTCCACATATTGTAATTTAAAAAAAAAAAATTTTTTTGTAATTTTTTGTTCATGTATTTTTCATTATTATGGGTTCAATTACTTGAATTAAAAGTTATCAATAACTTATCATTTTTGAATCATTGAAAAATGTACAATTTTTTTTTTAAACCGTATCAAATTAGTGTAAAAATGCAAACAAAATTATTGTTATGACTTCCTACCTGGTATACTATCAAGATGTCTTGCGACTGACAAGCTACGACATTGTGATGCCAAGATCCAGTACTAAAGGTCCATAGCTTTGAATGACAATATCTCCGAACTTAACCACTTTGAAACACCGGGACCTTTACAGGATTATTGCTGATAGTCTAAGGAGTCACTCATTTCATTTTTCTCCCGTGTTAAAGACCACACACTGTATAACTTATTTTATTTCATTGAGATTATTTCAAAATGAAGTTTATTCGAAAAGTACGGCACGTAAAATCTATGGGCGTACGTTGCTGCCAGATGCCTTAATTTTCCGCACACACTGTATTATGAAATTTTACCAGTATTTTCTAATTTAAACAAAATGTACAGGTTTAGTATGAATATTAAAATACCTATTAATGGTACACCAGCAACTATAGCCTCGTCTGTAGATTGCATTCCTCCTTGAGTGATAAACAATTTTACTTTTGGATGTCCTGCAAAAATAGTTAATCAATATGAATGATTCTGAGTGATAATAAATTACCGGTAATAAACAATAATAAATAAATAATGGTAACTAAGATTAATGCCACAAAGTTCGATATAGTGTCTTTGATAAATATGCATTAATTATAGTACCTAGCTGCTCTATTTAATGATTATTTATCATCACCAGTAGCATATACTCGTACATATATTATACATCTTTTCAGATATATAATTTAGCGGCTATTTCGTGAGCAACACATTTTCTAGTGACTGGACAGACCTTCACTTTGTCTTTGACACTGGTTGCAAGTAAATTTGGCGCCAGATGATGGTGCCGTGGAAGAATTTAGAATTCTCAGTATCATTTATGTATCACTTGGTAAATTATTGAACAAATGAATGGAAGCAGGAATGCATTCTTATTTTAATATTTTATTTTATGTGATACTTGACGTAAATGAGCAAATAGCCAAAATTCTTACTTAGTAAATCGTTTTGTGGAAGCCACTTTTTTATTTTCACATTGCTAGGTAATGCAGGAAGATCTTCAGTGTCCCATTTGCATAAAACGTCATAAGGCAATTTCGAGAATGCTGTTAGCAACAAATTAATTATGCCTGCAGAGAGAGTCGACGGGCTAAAGTTGGAACCAAAACTAACATAAATTACTCCGCGTGACGAGTCAAGGTACGACTTGAGATCCTGAAAGCAAATGAAAATGTTCACGTCTGAATTATACATGTTATGTGCTTACAATAGATATTTAAAACTACAACAACAAGGATATGGTTGAGGCAGATAAAAAATAATGAAATCGCTAGAAACTAGCCAAGTGTCTCTCCAAAACATACCATAACTTGATACATTACATATTTTAAATACGCGTAGTTTGCGTCTAAGCTAAAATGTATTGTGATGATTAATTGATTATGTTACAAGCTTGCTACTTTCTAATAAGTTTTACTTCTTGACAGTTTTAGACAACGATCATTTTGTGAATTATGTTGATACTTTTTACTTACTTGTGGTAGATCCTTTTCAGGTGGTACATGGAACTGTCCCAAATACACTACACTAGACGGCACCGGTCTATTTCCTTCCCATACAGGATTGGTATTCACAAATAACATGTCGACATTACTTTCTAACTCGTGCAGCTTAGGAGTATCTGGGCCGAAATGTATCTTTAATACTCTATTTATTTCATTTTCGTAATTGATGTAGGAAAACTTCAACACTAGGAAAATTATGACCTCTTTTATTTTGTCCTTCATTGTTAGGTTTACTATTTTTTTCCGATACGGGGCAGGATATAGGAACATATGTGTTGGAGCACCAATACCTTCAAAATTGCTTGATATTCCATAAAATGAACTCACTTGTATGACTGGTGCATTAAATTTATAAGCATAGCCAAGAGCTGCAATGATACTTGCTTCCGTTAAAACAAGATCAAACTTTTGATTCTCAGCTAAGAATTCTTTTACTTGCGGAGTTTCTAATTGTACTCTTACTAAATCTACCAATGCTTGCATTGTCGCTTTCAACTGCTTATATAAAGACGCTCCCGTTGCTGCCTCAACCATATCATTCCAAACCTTGTATGACACATCGTGTACATCAATTTCAGTAAAGTTAGCGGGGGCTGTTTTTCCCTTAAACGCTGGGTCGGGTGTGATTACCACCAATTCGTGTCCTCTTTTTGATAATTCTTTAGTCAACACGCGAAATACAGCGGCATGACTTTGAGATGGTGCTGGAAAAACACCAAGAATTCTAGCACTCTCAAATTTATGGATTATACATAAAAAATAAAACAATACGCAAAATTTTAACATATTTGAAGAAACAAGTGTGATGATGAAGCACGACTTATGTTCACTGAATCAATGTTTACGGATTTATTGCCTAATATGTTTCATCAGTAACCTAATAATCGATAACATTATCTGCGGCTTATCACTGAAGCGTTTGGATAATTTAGCACTTTTAAGTAAGTCTCTATCCGGTCTACGTACAATCAGTCAACCAGATAAACCTTGAATGCGGGTTTAGCCATGGAAAAATTTCACAGTTCATAAATAGAAACAAAAATCGGAACGATCTGAACTTATTCCTAATTTTCTTGTAAATATTGTGAAGTAAATATTTATGTAGGGCTGATTACAACAACTATGCGCACTTTTTTATCGAATCGCTTTATAAACTTGGTATACGCATTTGCATCTAACACATGTACCTCTTGTCACCTCCATAATTTTAATACAAGTTGTAAAAAGTTTTGTTTTGTTTCTTTTCTACCCAAAAAAATACCATAAAATGTTAACAATTTCTGTGCTAAAAATATAAATTATACTAACTATATTAATATGGCACAATTTTATGCATGATAATGATAATGTTTAATTAAAATGAGCGATTGCAATTCGAAACTTGGAAACTTGAACCATATTTAAAATCTGCTATTGTCTTATCGCGTTGTGAAAGGTAAGCGTCCACTTTTGATAAGAGTTGAAAATAATAATTTTCAATCGCACGTTTTATTGTCACAAAATGTTGTGAATATGAGTTAACACAAAACAGAAATTATTTCCTGAGTTTTGAAAGGTTACGAGATTCATGTAGAACGAGTACAAGTTTGCATTTTGGACTCCCAAAATATGTTCACTTCGTCTGGATGCTAAGACCAAAATATAATTTACATTGTAGTTAATGGTCAACCTCGGCAATATATAGTATTTTATTACATTAGAATAAAATGTTTTTTGTAATTTTAAAGATCAGTGTAAAAACTACAAAATTACGTGTGAATCTGATGCAAATCACTTTAGCGCAGGGGAAGATGAACAGTGCGCTTAGCATGATCTATCTATCCATCTTGTACGCGCGATTTATTACAAGCAAGCCGGATAAAAAGTAAGTCCGCATAAATAACGCGGCGGCAGTTCATGGTAAAGCTACAGGGGAAGGAATAACACGCCCTTTACTTCTAGCGCCCGATGCCACTTCAGGTAATACAACAACATCCAGTGAGTGGACCGATAACTCTAATCTCAACGCGGAGTTGAGCATTGCTTCCTGCGGATTTTTACACTATTCAAGCTGTATGCAACACTTAAAATTTATAATAGTAACTATTTTATTCTGTAGAATACCTTACTTCTACGAACAAATAAAACATGGAAGCCGCACGACATATTAAATTGCCTTTCAAAAACGGTCCTGAATTTTAGTTGACAAGTGTCACCCCCTCTTCAATGCGTCACGGTAATGAATTTCAATGTCAACCTATAAAAACTTAAACCGCCATTTAAAAATAGTTGATGTTGATTTAGTCAAAGATGTTGCGTCGACATATGCGCGGTGTTAAGAAAAGCGCCCTGCCCATCTTGGCACAATTGAACAATTGTTTTTGGGGGCATTTTTGAGCTGGCGTTAGACGTCCATGTTATTTATGGTCGCAGCCTTACTTTTATAAAAGAAGTCGAAAATTAAACACAGCAACCCTTTTGATAGTTTAAAGATGTAATAATAAAAATATCATCAGTGGAAAGGACCGCACTGTTCTTGATTGAGGCGCACTGTTCCGTTTTTTGAGATATCTCACTTGTCCAACCATAAGCTTGGAGACGAGAGCAGTCGGCGGCCGAGGGTCACCACCTGGGCAACTTGGATACATCATGTTAAAGTTGCAGTCCTGAAAAATTTAGGGAAATAATGCAATGTTTTTTATGGGACAAGATATTGTACCTACTGTAAATTGAAGATGGCTCGAAATTGCATTTGTAGTAGTTGTACTGACAGCAACTGTTTTAACATAATACCTAAGTGGTCCAGTGGTCCCATCTTTCCATAGAATAACTACGTACAAAAAAACAACTGCTTTACGAAAGTGTCATTTCACTACAAATAGTATGGTTTGCAATTATGTAAGTATTTTATATCGCGGTAGTTTGCTGTTAATACGAGAAAAGAGAAAAATGTATAAACATTTGATATCTGTTAACATATAATAATTATTTAATGCAATTTTGAGCTAAGGTACATAATTCAATATCACAATAGAGTATTTTTTATATTATTGCTTTTACAAACTTGATATTTTTAGTGACTCACTTTACAGCGTATGGCAAAAGTCAAAATTTGTCATCCAGGTCTTAACTTAATTGCACAACATAAAAATAGAATGTTGAAGTTTGTGTCACAAAAGTATACGTGTATAATTAATATTTTTTGCAAGACATTCATTACTTTTAAAAGAACTTTATATTCATAGTGCCGGGTGCCGGGTTCTAATAAAAAGCTGCTCAGAAGGACTTTAAGTCACCCTAATAAACTAGGATATTCAAAGGAGTATGCTAACAAGCATCTTGAAGGTTGAGTGCGTGCACGCCGCAGTGCTTCGGAATATCATGAATATTAAACTACAAGTGAAATAAACAATGTTGAAAATAACCTCAAATTTAAATACACACTTCCTTCTGAAGCTAAAACGTAGGATTTTGGTGGATCTATACAGTTTACTCACGTTTTAGGTGTACCTGACAAATGTTCACAAAATAATTTCAAAGCTTACCTGAAAAACTTCACCCTCCGAAATAAAAGATGAAAATTTTTGCAACAAAATAGATTGTTCCGTGGTACAGTTGTACGGAAAATTCAACAGGAGCTCTAAAGTGCACCGGCGGAAACGGGTACGAGCGCTGCAACAAATCCGGTTTTTAGAACAAATAAGCGGCTTAACACGTTTAAACTGTCTCAACCTAATAATATGTGATTCTTATGGCTATAATGGAGACTAAACTTGATCTACAGTTAGAAATCTTTCCAATGGAGCTGCGATTATGTACATAGTTGCATTTGACCACACATTCTCGGAGCGTAGCACATTGCTACCGCATTCTTTACGCTGCGTAGATTTGATTGGTGGGCGTCAGACTCATCCATAATATACGTACATAATTAGGTATTTGGCATAGGCCGGTAGAAGGTAGCATGTTTCAGGTGGCAGTGGAAAGGCGGCCTAAACATTTGTACACACATTACCCTACTAATATCTTGCTTGTATAGCATATATAGGACAACCTAGGGGTCCACTGTAGATCAACTAAACTTTGTATTTTTTTCTTGAATTAGCTCTATTCAAACATGCATTTATTCGAGTAATATATAAAAAAACGAAAAAAAGTGTTCCATTTATTCCCTAGGTGACTAATTTTCAAATACATACATATAACTTATATACCGCGTTGATATCATTTTACATATTAAAGAGTGAACATAATTTATCTGTTCAATCAAAAATCGTGAAACAGCTCCTAGATGGAGGTACATAATTAAAGAACTAAGAACAAAAAAAGAAAAGTAGTTCACTTATTCAGTTAGAATTGATATTATTTTCGGTTATAATGTGCTAAAATGTTAGGAGCATAATTTTTTGTTGCTTCAATATATTGTCACAAGGATGAGTAAACTCATAAAAAAACTATACCGCACTCTTTATCCATTCTAAAGTTTCTCGACCCGACCAATGCGCTCGTTCCTTCTTCAGTCGTCATATTTATTGAAATCGTGTCGCTATTGTCCATAGAATACCTCCTATAGATGCCACTTTATGAAACGTTTATGAAAACCGTGGGGTCATATTATACACTGTCATGGTTTCATAGATAGTTAAAATGGTTTACATGGTGACGGAGAAAATGAGAATACGAGTAAGCTTAATATAGCAAATGATATGGCTAGTAATCAGCCGTAGTTACTCGGTAACTGTTACGCACATTACTTACAGTAATTTTCCTACAAAGACTTTAGATTTTTTTTTACAATTTACCGGTACATAGCTAGCTAAGTCTCCATTTATCTTCTGATCGCCGTAGTCTGATATTTCGGACTAACAAAATCCAGGGCATGCACCTTGCCGTATTCGGATGAGTAAAGGTTGAGTCTTATTTGGTTTTTATAATGTCAAAATTAGTCCAATTTAAATGCAAGCTCTGATCTGCGTGGAGTAGTTTTATATTGGTGGCGACACGGGCACGATCGATGAAAAATTCACGGCGGTCAAAAGGTTAATTTGCACTGAGGTTAGCATGTTTTGAAAAATCTTGTAATAGATCTTTTACGTACCAGCACAAATAGAAGTGAGTTTCGTAATGCACCCAGTTGTTTGTATTATTTTTGTGCATATCACTTTGGTGTTTCAAGTTCAAGTAACAGGACATCCATTCTTTTGAAATTGCTTCAATGCAGTTATTCGGTGTGTTGTTGTACCCTGTAGAAATAAATAAGTACAGCTTGAAACAAATTTGAATACTCAATACTTTCACATCACATCATCAGCCTATATAAGTCCACTGCTGGACAGCGGTCTCTCCTAAGCCTATGCGTTAATATGCTGCATTATGTATTAGGAGGTAAATGCCCATAATCGCCACACTGGGCATGCGGATTGGCAATCACAGTACGTGTGCCCACTATAATGATGCTGCTTCCCATCATCAATTTTAGATTAATAAATAATCAGTGACATTTCAATCTCTTAGTCGACTCTTACGACTCCCACGGAAAGAGTTGAGGTGGCGACATATGTATTCTTACTGTCGTCACCACACGGCAACCGTTACGTATCATAACGTAATTAGGTGTTAGAAAGTAAATTACAGAAGAGTACCCTGTTGGGCACAGCAACAGGTTGCTGAGAGACGGAAACATAACTAAATATTGATATTAATTGGATATTGATTGTACCTATAGCTTTACCTAACATAAGCAGCTACAGATAAGCGTTCATTAAATATAATGCCAATAATCAGAGCTTCGCAGAAATATTTATATTTTTAAGCCTAGATATTGATAGATTATCTTTAAACACTTACGGGAAGAAAACCATTGATCACGACACACTTTATCGTAGACATGTAATTGTCCTTGTATGGTTAACTGGTTAAAATTCTTCTCTGTGACATCTCGGCAATCCGTGTTCCAATCGTGTTCGCAAGTCGCCAGATATTTCAATGATCTGCATAAGAAAATATGTATAAAATTGTTTATTTTCCGGATATCGCCCCTTGAAGCCGGACAAGAAATCTTATGTAAAATCATTTGTCAATATCATAGGAACACAAATCGTCGTTATACTTACCCAATCTCGTATCTACAACACTTACTTGAAAAATATCGCAATAAATCTATGGAAATGTTAAATATAAAGTTGACATTTCCATAAATTGATTGCTGTAGAGTCGAGATTAAGTAAACTAAGTACTTAAGAAAGTATAGCGATGAAATATGTCATATTTGCCAGCCGACATCGCGTCGTTGGTATCGCCATCGCCTCTTCTCTCAAAGTCAAAGTCAAATGATTATTTATTCAAATTGGAATGGAGATTTGAACAAACTCTTTTGAATGGTCTAAGTATTAAAACTACTTCCGGTTCTAACCCTACACCACTGACCCGAGAAGAACCGGTAAGAAACTTGGCGAGACTTGGTTTTACAAACAATCATGGTACATCTTACAACTAGGATGCAAAAAAACAGACATGAAGATTTAAAATATATTGAAATATAATAATAATAACAAGAGATGTAAAGTCTCTAAAAAGTTAGAACATTTATATGCAATAATTTATAGAGAAGTAAATGTTTATTTCCGAATAGGTATTATAATTATAATAATAACATTATATATCTTTATCGTTTTGTCTAAGGCACTGGTCTCACCGCGAGCTACTAAGCTATGAGCTATCGGCTATAAACACGAACAAAAGATACGCACTCCCGGGTAAATAAAAGAGACACCGCGATACTCGCCCGGCGGTGATAGCTGATAGCTGGGCGAGTATCGCCGCGTCTCTTTTATTTACACTAATCCTTAAACCTCGTCCCGTTCGGGGCTCAGAATCACGAACCACGAACAAAGTGTCGCCTCCCTGTTACACTTACGTACAAATTCACTAGTGCGACAGAGAGTCAACACTTCGTACGTGGTTCGCGGTAGAGACTCTGCTTCCGTCGCCATATCATTTTGTAATGTCTTTTCGTGGGTCGACTTTGGTAATATTTGTTGTTTGTCTATTTCTCATTTTGGCTCAGTTCAGTATTCGTTAACATATTCTATGAGCTTATTTGATGTTAGACTATGTTACAGTTGCAGTCATAGACCAACAACGAAAATGATAAACGAAAAAATGAGAAGTTGTTTTGAAACGATTGAAAGAAGCCAAAACCGCGTCGTCCGAATTGAAGCGACAGCGACAGGTGGAATGACTCCGTATTACAGCAAGGATGCGAAGTAAACATAGCATTTTAGTGATACTTACGAACACCAACTACTCATTTCTTGAGGCAAAGGCAGGACCACAGTAGAGTTATATATGCCTTTTGCGCGGTAAGTGCAGTTGTTGGCATACTCCTCAAAATCCTCGCACAGTATATTCTTGAGCTCAAGTGCGGTCATCGAAAGCGAATCATTCTGCTCGTTGATTTGCGATGTGGTATTCAAGAACGGATTAATTGGTTCCGGCTCATCTGTATACATTTAATGAAATCAAATTATGTGAATTTTATTACAAAACACAACTACGGGTCTTTAATTATTATCTATATCATATTGTAGGTAAGAATAAATACAAAATTCTAAATTATCTTCTTTCGCTACCCGTGTTTATAATTAGCTTGCTAGTCGAACAGTGTTCGCAATACATGTTCGCATTCAGTATGCTGAATTGGACACCGATGTGAGCGAGTAGCGTGCGTCGTAAAGAGCGGACGTGTATTTGGTTTTAAGCAAATTTATTATAAAACTTTATTTCGCAATCAAGTTAAAATCAACCTTTTGGCTACGTAACTCTAGTGTTTTTAGTGTACAGCAAGTGACCTTACTTACGACATTATTACTCCAAGGTGATCGGGCGCTTATCTAAAACTGGCCGCACGCAGCAACACCTGAACGAAACCGAAACAAGGAAACTATCAGTCGTCCCGTACTTGCACTAGTTGCACTATTTACACTCAGCGGCAGCAACCGGAGGACCACCCAAGATGAGCGTAGTTCACTCGCCGCATAAACAAAACATAAGCGGTAGCGGAAATGGCTCCGCTTCGCAGCCGGACTTGTCAACACTGTTATCGAAAGATGAACTATTTGATGAGTATGTCAATAAAAGAAAAAGAAAACAGCCTGATCCTGATATTGATATTAAAGCCGAGCTGAGAAGTTTTCGCGAAGAAATGAGATTATTGTTTAAGGATTTTGGAGAAAATCAACAAAAAAGCATGTCGGAGATACAAGTAAACTGTGCAGAAATCAAAGAGGACATGAAAAATATAAAAATTACAACTGATACACTAAATAAACAGTGCAAAATTCTTCAAGGTGAGTTACAAAACTTAAAAATTGAAAATTCTGAAATTCAAGAAAAAATTCAAAACTTACAACAAGAAGTAACTTCGTTGAAATCCACTGGATTACCGCACCAGCCGATCGCGACTCAGCAAACATCCGGGACTCCGCTAACCGCTTGTAACGAAGACATCATCCTAGAATCATATGATCGTTATCAACGGCGTCACAACATTTTGGTAGCGGGCATTCCAGAAATATGTGAAAAAAACGCATCAGTGCGTCAAAAACATGACTTAAAGAAAGTTATGGAAACTTTTAAATCCATTTATGAAAACTGTCCGACAGCTATAAAAACACAAAGGCTAGGAAAATACAGCTCCGAAAAAAATCGTTTGATGAAAGTATCTTTTGAATTGACCGAAACCGTTCGCTATTTACTGCGAAACAAATCTAAATTGGACGACACTTATCGATTATATTATGATCAAACTGCGGCTCAGAAAACACACCTACAAAATATAAGGCAAGAAATGCAGCGTCGCATTAGTGCAGGAGAAGTGGATTTGACTATCAAATATATAAAGGGGGTACCGAAAATTATAAAAAATCATCCAAAAAACTTCGAGCATTAAACCGACATGTTAATAACCAGCATTCTATTAAGTATAGTTATAAAGATATATTCCTGCAAAAATCATCCTTAAAAATTTTTTACGCTAATGTTCGTAGCATACGACGACCTGGCAAATTTGACGAATTAAAATGCATACTCCAATCAATGAGCACCACCGTTCATTTAATAATCTTAACAGAAACTTGGATACGATCGGATTCTGAAGCAAATTTTTTTACCCTACCTAACTATGATCATGCATATAATTATAGATCAGATAAATATGGCGGGGGTGTATCAATTTATATTCACAAAAGTTTAAAATATAATAAATGCGAAGAGCTATACCACAATGGAATTCACTACTTATGGATTTATCTCCAACAATTTGGCCTTTATATTGGGGCTATGTACAAACCGGATAAAAAATTCACCGAAACTTTCTTAGACCACCTTTCACTTCAACTAGATGGTAAGAAAAATGGCATAATATTTGGCGACTTTAATATCGATCTATTAACACAAAACAACGACACCGTTAACTATAAAACAGCTCTAAAAGAGGCTGGATACACAATATTAAATAAAATTTACTTGGATTACTGTACGCGTGAAACATGTGCAAAAAAGACGATTATAGACCACGTTAGTAGTAGTTTAAATGAAGACCGATGCCACCTCACACTCATTGATGCTCCTTTATCTGACCACAAACAGCTAACGCTAGAACTCTTTAAGCGAACGCAGTCACCTAAGCAGCGATATCAGTACAAAGCTATAGATTATGAAGGGCTATATCACAGTATACAAAATTCAAATATTAGGACAACGGAGAATAATTCGTATAGCAGTTTGGAATATTTGATTAAACAGCATATATCACAGAACAGGGTAATAAAAACAAAAGTTTCTAATCTGCCTAGAGAAGAGTGGATTAATAAAGACATAATTGATGGAATAACGAAAAGAAATGTTTTATGGAAGGAACAGAAAAAAGACATAAGCAAGAAGGACCAATTTATTGATATAAGAAATAATGTTCGTGCATTGATCAAACACACTAAAGAAACCTATTACCTGGAAGCTTTCAGAAGTTGTGAAGGAGACTCTAAAAAAATGTGGGATTTGATCAATGCACTATCTAAAAATAAATCGAGAGACATCTGTGCTCCACCGAAACTTACCTTTAATACTCTAACAGTAGAAGACGGTCAACAGATCTGCGAAATCTTTAATGAATTCTTCTCATCTATCGGCACAAATTTATGTAATCAAATAGCAAAAGTACACGACGATGTCACAAAATACACATACACATATATACACAATAAACCTACTTCTGAAATAAATACACTAAGATTATGTTCCATTGATGAAATACATTCTATTATTAAGGGTCTGAATCCTAACACTAGCACCGGAGTCGACGAAATAAGCACTAAATCAATAAAATGTATTGCTAAACTTATAGTAGAAAACCTCACTAACTCAATAAATAACAATCTTACAGCGGGAGATTTTCCTGACAGTCTTAAAGTTGCGAGAGTGACACCTATTTTTAAATCTGGTAATAAATCAAACCCGGAAAATTATAGGCCTATTTCGGTGTTACCTGTGATATCCAAGATCTACGAGAAAGTGCTGTTTACTCGTCTCGATGAACATCTGACTAATATTAACTATTTAACACCCCAGCAATATGGTTTCAGAAATAAGTCAAACACTCTATCCGCAACTATGGATCTGGTTACAAAAATAAAAGTAAACATAGATGATAAAAAATTTAGTTTGGGCGTTTTCATAGACCTAAAAAAAGCGTTCGATACAGTAAGCCACGAACTTCTATTACAGAAACTATGGAATCTTGGTATCACAGGTACTGCATACAAAATATTTGAATCTTACCTTACAAAAAGACAGCAACAGGTTAAGATAGGTACCAATAGTAGTAGCCGAAAATTAGTATCATGTGGAATCCCTCAAGGATCCATTTTGGGTCCTTTGCTTTTTTCTATATATGTGAACAATATTACTAATATTGGACTAACAGGACACATTACTTTATATGCGGATGACACTTGTTTATTTTATTTTGGTCCTAACCTAAATGATCTTGTTCTTCAAGCACAAAATGACCTTAATCTTTTTGATCATTGGTGTCAATGTAATCTTCTAACTATCAACATTAAAAAGACGGCATATATGATATTTAGCGCTAAAAATAAAATCATCCCCCCACACACTTATCTTACTATTAATGGCCAACCTATAAATATTTCCCATCATGAAAGGTATCTTGGATTGCATTTAGATGACAAGCTAACCTGGAAGGATCATATAAATCACGTACGATCTAAGGTATCATCAGTAACCGGAATACTGCGTAGAATCAAAACTTGCATCCCGCACAAAGCCCGTTTAACAATATATAATTCGCTAGTTAAATCACACTTAGACTACTTAATCGAGTTGTGGGGTAGCGCTGCCAAAACTAATCTACAGAAATTACAAAGATCTCAAAACAAGTCTCTTAAAGCATTGTTTAAATATGATAACAAAATGAACACTCGACAACTATATGAAAAATTACAACTATTTAATTTAAGACAACTATATACCTACTCGACATGCATTTTTGTAAAAAAGATCCTAACAAGCAAAATACACTCAGACATACATTTTAAACAACGAAAATTCAAACACTGTTTAAGAAACACCAACAAGTTAATACTTCGAAAGAATAGAACGGGTTATGGAAAAAGCAGCGTAATGTATGATGGAGCACGGATGTACAATGAATTACCAAATGATGTAAAGGATTGTGAGTCTCTTAGTGCATTTAAAACCAAATTGAAGTTACACATACTTACTAGTAATATACACGGTGGAATTTAATCGGTGAACAGGAACCCATTTTTCTAATTCAGTAATCGATGGCGGTCACGTTTATGTAGTACTTAAGTGGAGCCAAGTTTTTTTTTAGCACAATTTTTTTAGATGTTGAAATTAAAATTTACTGTCACCCTACTAATGGTTTAGTCTGAAAAGTTTAATACCTCTTTTCAAACTATCAGCCATAGAAACTTAAAACATAAATGAGCAATAACCACTCACACGCTTTAATTTTTGCGATAGACTCTATTCCTATGTAAAATAAGAGCGATGCATGGCTGATAGTTTGAAAAGAGGTATTAAACTTTTCAGACTAAACCATTAGTAGGGTGACAATAAATTTTAATTAAAGTTTAATTTCAACATAAAAATTTGTTATGCTAAAAAAAAAACTTGGTTCCACTTAAGTACTACATAAACGTGACCGCCATCGATTACTGAATTAGAAAAATGGGTTCCTGTTCACCGATTAAATTCCACCGTGTATTTTAATTATAAGCCTTTAGCGATCATGCTACATATGTTTAATTTTAAGAAAACCTAATATTTAAGCTCATTTAAGTGAACTGTATTGTTTTTATGAGTAATAATAAAGAATCTCTAATCTCATGTGACCAATTTAACATAATAGCATTAATACAAGCGATTTTTATCAATCAATGTATTTTTAAGTATTTATTTTATCATCTTCATCATCATATCAGCCGAAAGACGTCCACTGATGAACATAGGCCTCCCCCAAAGATTGCCACAATGACCGGTCCTGCGCCATTTATTTAGGTGTTCAAAAAACCAAACAACACATTTAGGTGGTTTGTGTAGGTACTTTAACGTTTATGATGGATGATATGCTTAATGACGACTAACTGCAATATTGAATAGTTGGAGTTTTACTTCATTTGTGTTAGGTACTTAAAATAGTAATTGGCATTATTAACCAGTCAGAATTGATTGATTAGAACAATTTTTATAACGTATAATAATATGATAACTATAGCATAAAACGTCACAATAACATTTTCACTTCTCATGCTCTTAAAATGTTATTTTAGTCCCTGCATATCGGGACTAAAACTCTTTATTAATCTCTAGGGACTATAGTAAAATTTTTTTAATTGACGTTGGAAACCCGTAAACAGCCACACTCACGGTGTTCAAGAATAAAGGATAGTCGCCATTTTCAGTGCTTGTGTATGGACCACTTTTGTGCATGCCGTGGATACAACCTCTAAACTTTTTTTTAATTTACTTTGGAAAACCTTAAACAGCCATTTCTAGTGTTTATGATTTTTGAACGAACGGTTATTGACATTGAAAATAACCTCAAAATGTCAATCGTGAAAAAATATTAAGGAGAATCGATTTATTTTCTTGATATACATGTATATTTAATACTTGTTTAATATATGATTAAGATTGAATCCAATTTATTACTTATTTTTTAATAACCAATTAGCTTCAAAATAGTTATGTAGTTAGCTCCAATTCGTTGGCTAAATACATATGCAAGTATTTAAAGCGTCATATTTCGAAAAAGAAATACAGATAAAAACTTAAACGCGGAACGAATTTGATTGCTTATTTTTTGTGTTTTTGTCCATAAGTAATATTGTTCAAATCGTAGTTATATAATTTACGATGTCACGTCATGCGATGAAGAAGTATTAACGCCTTACTCCAGAATGAAGAAGAATGCAAAAGAGGTGGTGCAAAATCTTTTGCCGCCGAAATCTAGTGTAATATATTCAAAAGCGTATCAAACTTTTATGGATTGGAAAACTGGAAAGCAAATTAGGTAGGTACCAACATCATTTATGGAAGGCGTATTTCTGACATATTTTGATGAAAAATCTAAGAAGCTTAAAACCATACTCCAACTAAACCATACCTATAACTTGAAAAAGTTTGCGAATTTATAGTAAAGTGGCCATGTTCCGAAGAAATCGGACGTTTTGACATCGCAGAACATATAATTTTTTTGTTTCTTATTTGTTATTTCTGTTAATTAATACTGAGATTATGTAGAACGTAGCTTTTTTCCTCGCATTCTAAGTGAAAAGTAGAGTGTTTAATTCGGGACTAAACAGCCATAATGACACTCGAACTACATCCACCCTCGCTACGCTCGGGTGGATAAATATCTCGTGTCATAATGGCCTGTTTTAGTCCCTCGTTGAACAATCTACTATATTGTCACGTTTTGTGTCCATTAGAGTATGTTGTATCTATGAGTATATGGTTTCGTACTTATACCTATGAATGAAATAAATAATATAAAAACCTTCGTTTGTTTCAACTTCATTAAGTTTTTCAATAAACTTGTTCGGTGTATTTTCATCGTAATCACTAGTGTCTGAAAAAAAAAGGTAAATACAGGATGTTTATTAGAATGAGGCATTAACGGTAACTACCAAGGAAGCTACCATGATATCTTATATGCGATTCAGTTTAGGTTCGGCCTGTCAGTTTTTGACAGTTATTCTATGGAACTGAGACATCCTAGACTAGACTAGACTACTAGACCGGAGACACCTTAGTTCAGATAAGTTCCTAAACTGAATCGCATTAGTAGAACGTGGTAGCCCCCTAGGCTTTTAAATTGTCGTCGTTGAGATTGCCAATTCCGTTATGTGCATGATTTCAGGAACTGAAAAATCAATCCAAATGACATATGTTTACAGTCTTCTTTTGTCAAATTTGAAATATACACATAACAGAATTGGCAATCTCAACGACGTTGTAATACTAGTGATATCCTCTTTTTAATACTGTAGCACTCCACAAATGGGGGGATATTAGGGTGTTTCACTTTTGTATGGGCAAAAAAAAATTGTGATATTTTCCCTGACTTTGCTCACGCCCTAAGTTTCTCTGATATAAAAATGATATATATAAAATTTTATTGAGATTGGACAACGTTTAAAGGTTGCACACTTTTGAAAGTAAAGCCAAAGCCCCATACATTACGAAAAAAATTACTTTTTAAGATTAAGGCATAATAATTATGTTTCCTACGTAGTCAGGTGGCCTACGACAAACGTGACCAAACCACCGAAGACGACATTCTTGAAGCTTCTCCGCTACGTCGCGGACTGCAAGGCTGCCACGGATGTACTCGTACATGGATACTATAAAATGGATACCGTAACATGGATTGGATAGAAGTTTTTGTTAACGTATTCGACATTTTTTTATTTGTTCGTAAATGGGAACAGTGCCTCAACATGGTACGACGGGTGACCGTTTCTTCGCATAATGTTCATTGTGCAGAAAATGTTTTGGCCGAAACATTTGGCATATTGTTGAATGGCATAATAATAATCGTTTCGCCGAATTATTTTTATGCATACACATATTGAAGTCCTAAAGTATGTTTTTCCGAATATTCGTATGCCGATTTTTAAGTTATCTAAAATGTAATATTACTAATATTGATTGTCATAAAAAATATTTCGCATTACTATTAGAGTGGCTAAAATAACAGCACTAGTCTTTTAAACTAACTTAAACTACATTAATATTAAGTTGACACGTCTATCAAATGGAATTAGCTATTTTTAGATAACCTGATTGCAGAAAAACGAGAGGGGCAGAACCGATACGGTTAAGTTAGGTTAAAACATTAATCTTAGACATTTTACAATACACATACTAGGTCTGCTCCAGCTGCTAGGAGAAAGACCAAATAAGGGGGGCTCGGGGGGCGAAGCCCCCCGCATGAAAAAGAAAAACATTCCAAAATCATGTGATCCACCTCTGGATAGGTTCGTTAGGTATCTTTTGTCCCTTAGAGCGGAAATAGGAGCCCCGCTAGGGGCTCCGTCGACATGTTGGCGGATCGTTTATCATTTTAGTAGGCGTTATGCATTTTAGCAGCAATTTTAGAATGTACAATATTAGGATCATCAAATATATGCATAATACAATTTCGGCAAAGGAATCTTAGACACAATAAGCATTAGGATTAATAATGTTTCGGACAGACGACTTTAGGCACAAAAACTTCGACACATGAAAAATATGCGAAACAATAATTCGGCGAAACAATTTTCGGCGTAAAATTCTTATGCGACATAATATTCGAAACAATACTTTTATGCGTTTCGATATAGACCCGGTACGACACAATGAAACACGGGTCCTGGGACGTATTTTTCGACGTATTCTGTGCACCCCTAATTTTGTATTTTCACTATACTTGACGCAAAAATCTTTCCAATCTTCGTTCGGGTTTGTTCCGGTTTAACCGATTTTTAGGAGATCATTTATAAGATTTTCTTGTTTAACCGGTACAGAACTAAACCACCAGCAGCAATATTGTACAACTAAGGATGTGGACGGTGTCATCGCGTGTCGTGAATTTTTAAACAAGTTCGCTCATAAAGATGCATTCAGACCAAACGAGCATTCGCTGTTCTATCCCCCACTCTACGAAATCAACGAATCACGTTTTGCGTAACGATCGAATTTCTTAGAGTAGGGAGTTAGAATAGCGAATGCTCGTTTGGTCTGAATGCACCTTAAGATTGCTTATTGCAGTCATAGGGCTCATGAGAGGGCACTCTATCGAGCCCTTAATAAATTAATTGGTAGCCTAAAAAATAAAATAAATTATAAGCAAAATTTACAAATACAGATATTCCACAAGTTTGATCGTTAAATAAGTTGTAATAATAAATTCATGATTTTTGTCTCTACACAAAAGTGGACCATTTTATACAACCACAAGGGAATTTTATAGTACACCATCTTTAAAACCGAAATTCAGCCTATAATTACAATAATGTGTCCATTTCAAAACCCTGGAACGATAATTTTGGATTCATGCTTCACACATCAAATTTAAAATGAATTTTTACTCACAGTAACTGCTGACTGAGCAAATGAGTGATATTGTAATCACTAAAACGCGATGCATTTTGTCATGTAAAATGCGTAGCATTCATTATTGTTTTAACATAATTTTAAACAAAACGTTTATTTACAAAATTTTACAGCGATCGACAAAATTGTAGACATTTATGCTAGACGAACTGTCATAGATTATTGAAGGTAGGTTAATTTTAAGAGTTAAAACCTATTTAACGACCCTAGAACATCTTGTGCATGACAGAAACTCGCGGCGTTTTTCGGTTACCCATCTCTTTTTGCTGAATTGATTAAAAAGAGATCGACTGGTACTCCCATACAACCTATGATCTAGCAGATATCATCGGATTGACATTGTACAGTCACGTCTATAAATATGCGAGATGTGCGTCCACTTTGAAACTTAATACTAGGGGAAACAGGTTTGAATTTGAATACCGGTGTCAACATATTTATGTAGGTGACCGTATGACTTGAGCAATCTGTAGTGTACGTATACAGTGTGCTACCTTTATCTGGGTTTTTACGAAAATGGGTAATAATACGCAATGGAACGCGTGTATGTACTGCTTAATTGTCAAATATTGCGAGTGTCTGCGATCTTTCATTGTCAATTGTCAAGTGCAAATAAACGATTCATTTTGAAGCTTCTCAAATAACTCTTCATAGAAAGTTAATTACTTTAATAAATTAATTTTGGATCAAATTATGCCTACGGTTTGGCTAAAATCTGCATCGCATTCCTCGGTTTTAATAAAAGCCGGTGTCATAGTAACACACTGTATAATTAGTTATCTCTCTGTCAACCTGCGGGTTTAAATAGGCACTGGTCAAGCAGTACAGTAGTACTAATATGACTTAACGAAATAATAATTTTATGAAACGTTACATTCTACCTAGGAATGCAAGAATATCATTACATTCATTACATATATCCACTCAAATGTGCCGTCGGTCGCTTCAGACCACCAACGAACAAATACTAAGCTTCAAGAGGTCAGCGTCATTTCGATCACTCAGCGAGCCAAAGTAAGAAGAATTTAAATATTGGACAAATCTAAAATACTGATTAAAGTATTGTATGAGTCGATTGCAAAAAAATGCACATAATTAAAGGCCTTTAGTGAAAACAAAATTTAACGTTTTAATTTTTATGTTACGAAGTTAAATTTTGCGTAACAACTTTTGGCACTAAATAAGGAGGATACATTTTTTTCAAAGAGCGATCAAAAATACGAACGTATAATATATACGTTCTACCCTTTTGTTAGACACCTTTTGTTACCCTTTTGTTGGCCGTGTGGTGGCGGCAGTAAGAATACATTTGTCACCACCCCAACTCCTCCTGCGGGTGTCGTAAGAGTCGACTAAGGGATTGAAGCGTCACTGACCGTTATTTGATAAAATATTGATGATGGGCAGCAGCGTCGTCATAGTGGACACATTACTGCGATCGCCAATCCGCTTGCCCAGCGTGGCGATTATGGGCATTTACCTCCTAATGCGTCTATACGCATAGTTAATAGGAGAGGCCTACGTCCAGTAGTGGACTAGCACAGGCTGATGTTGGTGTGGTGGTGTGTTAGACAGAGTATAAAACATACGTAGTTTGTATGACTAACTTTTATAACACAACTGGACGCTTAGCCAAGTTACCAATCGCTAACGCTTAGTAGCGTATCGTAGCTTACTCTCTCTGTCACTCTTTCATATTAGTGCGACAAAGACAGCTAGCTGCCTTAGGGACAAACAATACTTAGCGGCATATTAAGTTACGAGACGTCCACAGATTTAGATATTCAGTAGATGAATTAAATAGCACCATTTGTATGGGAACCAAGCGTGACGACTTTTTAGCTGTCACTGAGACGTCACGGTCGGCATTTAGTGATGGGAAAACCTAAACAATTCTAAGACATCAATGCAGCCGCCCCTCAACAATACAGCCGTCTCTCTCGTACACGTAGATTTTATATCTGTGGGCTCGCTCGCTCACTATTATATTTATTGTAGAACCAACAACACTAGTCGCTAAATTTGACGGACGAATGAAAAATGGGCTGTACTACGAAGTCGAAGCGATACGCGAGAGTATCGCTAGTCTCATATTCATCATCTCTTCAACACACATGGTCGACCAAGCGTTTAAAGCAAACGCAGCAATGCAATGTAAACTCCGGTTTGTAACGTAATTCTATAGCTACTTAGGTACCTCTATGGACGCATAAATAAAAATACAGAAAAAAGTATTAAAAATGAATTCATGCACAATATTATTTAAAAATTACTTACGTGTGATGGGAAATATGTTTTTGCTTTTGTGCGCTGGAAATATTTGGGCTGGTGCAGTTAATTATCATGCAATGAGGCATTTTGTATTTTTTTCTTACGTGCGGCTGCAACAGCTGACGTATGTGGACTGTCATTAGAAATGGCCATCGCAGTGGCTGCCACTGAGTTCGGACACGCGAAGTAGATACATTTTCTTCTTCTAGTGTCATATTCATTTATGTGGAGACGTCATTAGGGGGTAAGTCTATACTCAATGACAATATGTGCCCTCAGTTAGGATAACCGATTGGAATACGTACAGGACTACGGCTTTGCAGGCAGGTCTACATCGTTGTTCAACTCCAGGACGAGATGCAAATAGTTCCGACCTTATTTGCATAGAATTAAATCCTTCAGTGACGCAGATATCGTGTTTCAGTACTAGTATCTTGATTCGTTTCATCCGAAAATAGTAATGCTAATCAATATTATGACCTCGCCTAAAGATTCCCAATATGAGAACCTGAGAAAATAGAAAAAAAATACTATTGTACTTAGAAAAGACCGTTCATAATACAGATAGACTGGTTCCACTACCGGCTAAAAACGAGCAGTAAGTAGCGAGTTTTCTACTCGTGGGCACGTGAATTCTCATAGAAAACTATTTACTCACCGGCAGTGTGAACGGACAGCGATTAACTGTACCGAAACATAATAAATGTATGTCACTTTTACTGACACGGAGATTATATATTTCTTTCGTAAACATAATCGATAACTCAAGGCTATTCACCTTTGGTGGGACGAAAACTAAGTAGGAATGACATTGTGATAAGTAAAAACGTTTAAGCAGGATCATTTTTGGTTCAAACAATAATTTTACCTCCCAGTCTTGCATGTCCGGGATATTTCATCATAAGATATGCAAAGAAGTAAACCATGATCTTCTGCTCGAATGGAATTTGGATATATTTATTATGTAATGTATAAAAGTTTATCATTGGTACCTATCTACAAGTTTCAAAACACTTTCTGTCATTTAATTATTATTTAGTGCAAACGCTCTTTATTCCTGTTTAAAGCAATTTCACCGTTCTAAGGTTGCTCGGCTGCAGTCAGTTTCATTCACATCGACTTATTATCTGCCAATCACCCAGCTGCCGCCGCCACTCCTGCCAAACTGAACGAAACGGATGCATCCATATATTTAGAAATTGCATAGTCCCAGCGCAGCAGTTATTATACAACACGGTCCCGAATATTCATCCAATATATCCATGTCTCAAAACCCAATATTAAATAAAACACCTTTTTTACGAATAAAATGTTTAAGTAGGTATTCTGAAAAATATTCGGGTCTAAGAGACCCACGTTACTCTTGGGTATATACTTTTTGACGGTAGAAGTAAACTACTCTATTAGATGAAATAAAACTATGAAAACGGATAAACTCGCGTATATTAACTAATCTTAACTTCATTCCGACGTTTCGAACACTTTACAGGGTTCGTGGTCTGCGGATGACTGACAATGGAGGAAATTTGATAGATCTACCTCCATCAAAATAAGAAAGATAAGTACAAAACTACCCACCAAAGAAAAATTACTAAACCACAGACAATAAATTTTACTCTATTAGATAATTATAATGTGTGGTTAGAATGTAATTTTGTAAATGTCTGTAACATTTGTCATGCTTTACTGTGTAGGCTGCCGTGCAATGATTTTTCTTTCAACCTTAGCATTTTTCTTCCAAATTATCCATAGCTCATTCTTATTAATCACGTTCTCACAACACAACCCTATTTTGGGTGAATATATCTAAGCGTTTCAACCGCTTTATTTCGGTGGCATCATTTTTGCCGAAGTTTCTAATCGTCTCCATGTTATACTTAGTCATTTATAGAAGGTATCGTTCCTCCTTCAAATGAAAAAGTAGAACATTGTAAAGAATAGAAACTTCGGCAAAAATGATGCCACCAAAATTAGGCGGTTGAAACGCTCAGATATTCACCCGTTTGCAGGAAGGAGACTCAACACGTGTAAATGAACGTGAATAAAAAGGCTCTCTGACTACTGTCTCCTAGTTGTTAGCGTTAAAATTACCATCCAGAGTAGCGTTGTTGAAGTCATTCCGATGCCGATGAATGAAATTATACGTTAATTACAGGCATCACGTGCTCACAATCATAATACAATATAGAAAACATCTTACAATAACAGCGTAGCTCCATTTTGTCGTCAGAACGTGAGTGGTACGGTAATATTGTAATTAAATAAGTTTATGCTCCATACATGCCTAAAAACGAACAAGAATTCTGATGATGTTCTATACTTGCTCCTCTTTCTATGGGTATTTGAGAATATATTAACTGATTTCTGCTGCATTTTTATCAACGAGAAACATTACTCGAAAATATTTAGATACTTTTTTCTAAGCTCAAAATCCCAATTTAACTTGGATAAGTATCAGGATGGCCAAATTAATTAGAAATACTGTCAGTGCACAGTGTTTTTAATTTGATTAAAAGATTATCATTAAAGTCCTTATACCATTTGTAAACTGTATTAACAAAAATACCCACGCAAGGAATGCATGAATATAAAGAATTATTATGTAGTATTTATTTGTTTATTATTATTACCTAAATATATACGCTCATTTTACATGTTACAGAATTGATTAAACTTCCTCGTTTAATTTGAGAAACCTGAATCGACATTGATATGAAAACACTGCAGTTTCTACGGTAAATAAATATTTTATAAGCTTTGACCATAAAATAAATAGCTATGATCTGTTAAAGGTCGCATCGGGCTCATGTAATCTGATTAAATAGGAAAAATCTGGCAATTTTTTTTTGTTACAACATGTAACTAGTTATTGTAATTATCGTCTAAATACCAGTACAACTTCTACTAATGGAATAACTCCTTTCATAGGGTTTCATAATTCTAGGAACTCTTATAGTTTCGCCATGTCTGTCTGGTCCGTCTGTCTGTTCGTCCGTAGCAAAGCTCAATGGCCGTTAGTCCCAGAAAGTAATTTGGTACGTGAATACATAATCAACAAGAAATAAATTGCCTGGAGGTCCAGTATTTCTTGATTACCTAAGTTGGCATCTTTATGAAAATAAAACGGTAAGTACTCATCGATAACTTACGTGTCGATGTTTCAATTTGACAATCCCTCGGTTTCGCTGAAGAATATTTAGGTATATTAATAACACTTGATGTAGAACTAAGAACAGCTAGAATCATTCATCAAAGTGTAATTATGTCCCCTTAAAACCACGAGTATAAATTACACAATTTCAACCTGTGACACCCCTTTGTTTGCGTTGGAGCTGAGAACTCCGCAAAAGCAAATAACCTCGTTATTGCAACTGAAAAATATTTCCAGTCTTATGAACATACCATCACATGCATTTCCCAGACAATATGTCTTTTGTACCGCCGATCATTCACCCAACAATGCAACCCCTTTACGAACCAATAAAACTCCAATCTACCCTTTTCTAGACTCAATAGAGTTCGAAATACTTTGACAACTCTCCTCCATTCAATGATATGGAGATCAAGGATCGAAAAGCTTTATTTGTATACACGTAAGGACCACTTTCGTTTAGTAGTTTGGAAGTAATAAAGACTAGATCTGAAGACTGGAATCTCATTAGCGGTTGACCTAAATCGATGGTAGCATTGCAAGTAGGGTAAATGCACCGTTTGGTGGTTTTCATGTAATTAGTGGAATGCGTCAGTAAGGCTGTAACGTCAAAGCATTTTGAGGACCCTTGATTTAAATTTGCAATGTTGGGTTAACGCTTTCCTGGTTCGGTGTGAAGTGGCTAGTGTGCTTCTTTTAGTTAAAGAGTCATTATTTACTGGGTTTATTCAAGTTTATTGAGGTAACCATTGAACAATTTAATCGGAACCTCAATAATTTACACATCCATTTCTTAGTTTGGTATTAAAAATAAACTTCTAAATGTTTGAAACCAATATATTTAGCTCTCTAAATCGCCAAGCTGAAGTGGTTGGGGCACATGCACGTAGAACTGATGGCCGTTAGGGTGGAAAGGTTCTCGAGCGGCGGCGACGTACCGCGGAAGGCGCAGAGTAAGTATAGGCTCCCCACAAGGTGGACTGATGATCGCGTGAAGATCGCAGGAGTCCGCTGGATGCGGGTGGCACCGAACCGGTCAGAATCTTTGGGGAGGACTATGTTCAACAGTGGACGTCTTTCGGCTAAGATGATGATAATGATGATTTGAAATTATTAAAAATCCATAGGCATAGGCAATATAGGAAAGGCGTTTTTTGAGTAGTGAACCTTTGTGATGATTAAATAGATAAATAAAATTAATGATTTATTAACAAGAGCTTGGATTTGCATCAGTATTATTTTATTTAGTATTTAGTTTCGGTAACAGTAACACTCTCAAGATTGACCTTATTGTTTATTATAAAATTAAACGAAAATTTACGCGATTAAGACCCGTTTGTCGTTACCTATCTATGACCTTATTGCATTCTCACAGTTAGTCTTATTATTAATCAAAGGAATTTGCATATTCATTCTGAGGAGATTCTGTGAAAAAATAATCTGGTGTTACATACAAACCCCGAAATATTAATAGGCGGAATTAATGTATGAATTATCAAGTTTTTTTTCTCGAATTGGTGACTGACCTTGACCGGTGAGGGTTAATTCAGAATTCAACCCTATAAAATTTTAACGATTAAAAAGATAACCTGTAGGTGCACTGATGAGTTTGTTAGGTACGTGACGCCGTGCATCGCGTATAATGTAAGAAAGTTACGAATACAATTTTTGGTGTATCATAATTTTATAACTGGGTGTTTGTATTTAAAGAGAATTCTTGCACTTTCCATACATTTTCTAAGGTAACTGCCATAGCCGTCAAGTTTCCGACAAAGTAGATTTTTTTGTGGAATGCACCTGTAGATTGCTTGAAAGGTTGTAAACATGGAATATCACTTCATAATTAATGTATTGCAGTGATGCCTGAAATGTTTAATTCGTATCGTAATTGTTATTACAGCTTGTCATGAAACTTACAGTAGTGATATACAAAGAAAATGCAGCATTGACGCATATTTGGGTTTAACTACTTTGCAATACAAGCATTCAAGTAGAATTCATGTAATATTTAGGTGTGATTAACTCCAATCATTCAATGAAATAACGAAGAAACGATGCAAGTACAAGTTTTTATTGAAACTTGCAATAAAAAGTGTACCTAATTTTATTTTATTTTTCTACTACTTAACTACTGAATGAGACCATTCTAATCTAACAATATAATTTTTTAAGCTAACATGGTCATTTTCATCACACCTGTTCGGTAAGAGCGCCAATACGCTGCGGTGATGCGAGCCGTAGGTGCGTCATTACGTCATAGTAGGCCGTTAAGGATTTTCATACAACATTACGTCGCACTAGCGCGGTCCGGCGCACGCCGTGAAAATGATCAAATTAAGTCATCCCTGATTTAGACCATTTTAGAGTAGTTTTGTGAAAATATATTGTTTTGTTTACTTTTTTGCATCACAGGTGTGATGAAAAACACTGTGAGTACCACGGGCGGTACAATAATTATGAACTCGTGTGAAGTAAAGCCCGCGCCTTCGGCTTGGGCTTTACTTTCACACTCGTTCGCAAATTCTTACTTACCGCCCTAAATACACAATATACTATTACATTTTATTATTATGACTAGGTACATAAATTCGACATTACGGCACTGTTGCAAATGCCATCTTCACGGAGCAATATTTAGTTGTGGTCTACCCACACACCGTAGCGATCTACCCTTTTTCTTGTTTTGCACAGTGTCCCAGCCGTCCCACCTGCACCGTCCTCCGTCCGAGTCTAACAAGCCTTCTTGATATGGTTACGTCCTTTCACAAGTTCCTGTCTCGAGGCCATCCACTCGCAGCCAATCTGTTTCTTGAGTCTCTAAATAATCTCGCACGCACCGTATAACATATTATAGGTTTCAGATTCCAGAAGAATGAACTTTTAACAGTTTAGAAATGAATCTACGTTACGTTTACGTTAAGACTATCGGAAAAATTGTGAGTCTTACTTACTTAGTTCATTCTTAGAAATCAGCAACTATTGTCATACTAAGCAACTTTTAGTACAGGGCCAATACCGAAATTGCGAAAAAAAAAGAACTTTCCCATACCGAATGTAGAGAGCACGTAAAAAATAATTAAATTTTGGCTCAATCGGTAATCGAGATACGGCTCCAATTTAACTTCTAAGACTTGAACGTATTGCGAAAGTACAAATCAATTTTTTTTTTTTTTATACCACGTCGGTGGCAAACAAGCATACGGCCCGCCTGATGGAAAGCAGTCACCGTAGCCTATGGGCGCCTGCAACCTCAGGGTGTCACATGCGCGTTGCCGACCCAATAAAAATAACGTTGGCACAACAAAGTGGCTCCACTCCACCTGATCGTAAGTGAAAAGTAGAACCCAAATCGCGGCGGCAACGAACAGGAGACAATCAGTAACCTGTTAGTTGCCACCGCCTTGCTGGCCCGCTAGATGCTGGTAAATACACCGGCTGACCCCGAAACACGGCAAACACGAAGGTAAGTCATTTCACGGGCGTTTACACCGAATGTACGGTGGTAGCCAACCAGGCGGGTACTAGTAAAAATACCCTACCACCGGCTGAGAAGCTGGATACTCAGTATTTCCCTTAGTCGACTCCTACGACACCCACGGGAAGAGAGGGGCGGTGATTTTTGTATTCTTACTCCGTCACCGCACGGAGAATTTATTTATTAACTAAATATTTTGATTTGTACTTTTAATTTTTCTCCAGTAGTCACACTACTTAATACTATATAAATTATAAATATTAGATGTCATCGGCCACTCGGTCTCGGAAGACCGAGTGGCCGAGGGGTACAGGCATCAGCCGCGAAAGCTGAGTTCGTGGGTTCGATCCCCACCTCGGACATAGGTGATCTTGGTCGTTTTTCTTTGGTATATGACATCTAATATTTATAATTCTAAGACTTGATTAATTACCAACATCTGCATCAGACATTCGGGACAGGTGAAACTAAATAAAAGCTTATACCTAAACAAATTATTCCAATAATTTGCTATGTCCTTTGATCTATATCATCTAATTTTATCAATCTAGAAAGATAAACAAATACACGTAGACTAAATTGAAACAAAAAAATAACGTAAATATTTATATTTTTTTTATTCGATTCAATTCGATTCGATTGTTGACATACCTACTTGATGATACTTGATTGATATTTTTTTACATGTTTTACAGGGCCCAGCTTCAAATCAACAATTTAATTCTAAGTTCTCTGCCCAAAACTTTCAGATATATATTTCAATATGGCCGTTATTCATATTAGCCATGACTGTTTTTGTTACCAGTTCACATAATGTGTTTCACATCCACTCGATGTGACGAATACTCACGGTACCAATAAACATTTTTCTAATCTCTCCGTGTCAACTAGCGCCCGAATAATCCCGTATTAAATTCCCTGCATGCTCCACGATTTGCTTGCTGTCAGTATTCCATGATAATACTGCTTTTATTGGTTCGAATCTGTTGAACGACTGGAGAAAAAACAAATCAGGTATCGATTAAATTCAAACTTTTCTCAATCGATTTAAAGGCTGGTTTTCAAATAGTTAGCTCGTAAAGTATGTACTTACATTATTAATTAATGATATATATTATCATTATCAATCTGCGCACACTGCCAAATACTACCAAATATGTATACACAACTCTATTGCTATATAAGTATGTTTTGCACTTTGGGTGCATATTATTTACCTTGACTGTACTTTGAATGCTTATTTTATCTCTCTTTCCGATTAGGAAATTTAGTATTTATGTATTATAAAGAAATTAACGGTTGCATTTACTATGTTAACTTGTTATGTCAAAAACAGCAACGCGTGTTAATGTTCAAGTTATTGCATAACTGACTGAATACTAAGAATTATGTTGATAATAATTACATCATAATTATTGAATAAAAATAATATTGTCGAATACAATGCGCAAGTGCGAATGGTTATGATTAAGGACGGTAATAGGACAATGAACACAAAATGCCCAATTGACCATTACGGTCCGGTTTTGATAAATCTTTGGGATTTTAACATTAACTATAAGAAAATTTCTTTCCATAGTTTTATTTAATAAAACTACGGAAAACGGATATACTCGCATATATTATTCGAATTTAACTTATTTTGATGGAGGTAGATCTATCAAATTTCCTCTATTGTCAGCCATCCGCAGACTACTAACCCTGTAAAGTGTTCGAAACGTTGGAATGAAGTTAAAGTTAGTTAATATACGCGAGTTTATCCGTTTTCATAGTTTTATTTCATAAGTAGGTAGAAGTCAAGAAGTCATCAATGTATAATATAAATAATTTATTTTAGATAAATATAGGAGCTCTCCGAATCGCTAAACTGAAGTGGCAGTGGGCGGGGCACATTGCGCGTAGAACCGATGGCCGTTGGGGCGTGAAGGTTCTTGAGTGGCGGCCACGTACCTACCGGAAGGCGTAGCGTGGGTAGGCCCCCCACAAGGTGGATCGATGACCTGGTGAAGGTCGCAGGAGTCCGCTGGATGCGGGTGGCGCAGGACCGGTCATTGTGGCAATCTTTGGGGGAGGCCTATGTACAGCAGCGGACGTCTTTCAGCTGATATGATGATGATGATGATGAAATATAGGAGTTAAATTATACCAGATACGTACAATGTATTAGCTACCAGCAATGTAGCCTCTCGGGTATGTAGTGTAGACTAGCGAAACAGCGAAAAGTTGAGAACAAGAGATAATCGCATTTTAACTGCTTGCAGATTGCACGAGCTGTAATTCGATCACAACGACATTAAGCTTTCGCTAATAGAAGCTTGATATCGTTACTTTCCAGTTTAGGTACATTACAGTCGAGTGCATTAATATATAGACACATTTGTAAGGGAACAGTATGGAGAAGTGTACATAATATACATAGATTAATGCCCTTGACTATACAATGGTACATACTTAAGTAACTATCTATTTTCAGTCTGTTCCTAATCATTCACCTTTATTATTATTCTTCTTTTGCTTTTATGTTTCTAGTTTATATACCAAAGTGGACTGATGACCTGGTGAAGGTCGCAGGACTCCGCTGGATGCGGGTGGCACAGGACCGGTCATTGTGGCAATCTTTGGGGGAGGCCTATGTTCAGCAGTGGACATCTTTCGGCTGATATGATGATGATGATTATATACCAAGAATCACAGTATTTGTACTTGATTGGAGATATTTGTTGTTATTAACAATAATCGACGTAGTTTATGGTTATGGCGTAACTCTCGTTTTGTTGTGGAATTATCATTTATAAAAAAAAATGTAAACTGCTTGCAACGCGACGTTACTAGACATGATGAGTGAATACAAATACCTAATATTTATATTTTGTGAAATAACGTAGTTTAGGCACTTCACACATCGCTCATGAGCCTAAAACCTCCTATTGTTAACTTCCACTTCTAATCATAATTATTTTACATTGTATTCTGTATTTTATCGATATACATAATGTATAATCCGTAATCGATAAACGAGAAGTCCCTGACAGCTCAAAAATGCTACCAGAATTTCGATGTCTGTTTAAGAGTATAAGATGTAGGAAAAACTTTTATATTTTTCCAGTGGTGTCATCATTGAACACCATTGTGTACATATTTATGGCCTTGATACCTAGCTACACTAAGATAGCATGAGTGGTAAAGTAACCCAGTTGACCTAGGTACTGTTAAAGTTATCTAAGACCAACTACTCCGGCCAACAGAATGGCTTACAATTCTCGGTTCTGCGTACCTAGTCCTTTGTTCGTATTATTACTACGGCTTTAGCTGGACGCAAGTCATAATTGGATGTGGATATACCTATGTTACAATAACGATATTACCTGACGGGAGTATTTCATACAAATACAAGGTTCAGTGGAACTTCAAACATCAAGCCTCTCTATCTAGGCGGAATTGTCGTTAGCCAAAACCTCCGTAATTTCAATGAACGAAATAATTGTCTTATTTCATAAATGAAAGGAAATAATTGTCTTATTTCATAAATGAAATGAAATAATTGTCTTATTTCATAAATGAAATGAAATAATTGTCTTATTTCATAAATGAAATGAAATAATTGTCTTATTATTTTTTCTTAGCAACTACTTGATGTTATTAGAAAAGTGTGTATTAATTGGAAATTTTTCACATACGGAGGAATTGTGACTACCTATTAAAATTTCAAGTTTTTATTAAATTATTTTTGAACAAAATGCACCCAAAGCTAATCTTAAACGGAATAAACGAAATACTCCCGATTTCATACAAATACAAGGTTCAGTGGAACTTCAAACATCAAGCCTCTCTATCTAGGCGGAATTGTCGTTAGCCAAAACCTCCGTCATTACAATGAACGAAATAATTGTCTTATTTCATAAATGAAAGGAAATAATTGTCATATTTCATAAATGAAATGAAATAATTGTCTTATTTCATAAATGAAATGAAATAATTGTCTTATTATTTTTTCTGAGCAAATACTTGATATTATTAGAAAAGTGTGTATTAATTGGAAATTTTTCACATACGGAGGAATTGTGACTACCTATTAAAATTTCAAGTTTTTATTAAATTATTTTTGAACAAAATGCACCCAAAGCTAATCTTAAACGGAAATTCCGCCTTAAAAGGTAATACAGTCGCACTTTTACGATATCGTAAAAAGATATTATAATGTTACTAGGTACATTTCCACGAAAATATGCCGTTAAAAATCGGTTTTATAGGACGAAAGTGAATCTGAAATGTCGGGAATGAAAAAGGTGTTTTATTTTTTGGCATTACGGCTCTTTGGACTAATACTATGGTAATGTCGTTATGTTATCTGACGGGATACGAAAACAGGGCTATTTAATAAGACATGTTTTTGCAACCCGGCGGCCTCTTTACTGGTATTTGCAGAGAAAATAATATATAAGAATGTATCTCCAAGCAATGTTGAAAGCTTTAACACACAAAACCTAGATAGGTTTTATATGCTTACTTGTACTTGTGATTTCTTAGGCTTCTAATTTTTTATTTTTTACGATTTTGTGACAATAAGGAAAAAAATATTTTTTCCATGGACAATTATTGCCAGCGTGCTTTTGAGTCTCGAGCTTCGACAATCTTTACATATTTTCAAAGGAAACAATAACCAAGAACGTTGTGGACAGAAATAAACGTGCTAAATTAAACAATGTTCTCAATATATTTTAAGTCAACATTGAATTCTTGTAACACTTATCCTCCAGATCCTTATCCTGATAAATGGCAATAGCTCTATCGGAACACCACCATTTCCGAAACAGTTATTACTATGTTCCTTGTTAAAATTTTCTTAACAACGTTACTAGGCTGTTTCTTGCGGTCGTAACGGTCTTCATTTCAAGGCAGTAAAGTAGGATTTTCCATGGCAAGCTCGCTGGATAGCGTAAGTGAATTTTACGCAAGTATTTTCTGGTCAAAAGTACGCTTGAAGAGGTCATGAGAAGGGACAATGGGCGGCAGAATTGTTATTCCTGCAATTTATGTGCCAGTAAGTATAGCTTTATGGTATCTTGAAGGTTCCTGTTGGTTTGAATGTTACGCAGTAATAGCACAACAGTTGCCTTATTTCAGGCTTCATTAGGTTAATTTGTGCATGTTACGATTTATCTTTTTCGGATTTCACTTTGCAGTATTTTGTGGATATTAATTATGTTTATTTGGAAAAAACGCGTCATTTATTTTGTACAAAGAGGCTTAAATTAAAAAAAGTAGGTACCAATTTCTGTTTTGAAATATTTTATCACCGTTCAAAAGAAATAACGATTTCTTGATTGCAGCATTATTTTGATGGCCCTAAATGACAACAATCGTCTAAATATTTTGTTACTTTTACACTTCAATTCAATTTATCTACGGAACCTACGAGCAATATTCTTAGTATTCTTACTGCATTTTCTGTACCGTTCCAAGCGGAAAAATATTACGACACGCCCAATACGCCCATGTCTGTTTTTTATTAGCCGTTTATATATTTCAGAATCCTGAAATGATGTTCATCTGTCAATTTGATGTTTGGTGGCATGATAATGACTTGCCAAGATCTGGCAGAGTGGATGCATGATTCTTACGTCAAAAATATGGGTATAATCAATCCCTGTTTTTTTAGAAAATTTACAAATAGGCGTAGTCAGGGAGTACAGTTTTACTATGGCTATGCAGTT
>JALPQI010012851.1:0-39686 GCA_025490895.1 Thaumatotibia leucotreta | reverse complement strand
AAAGCTCAGTGAACGTAGAAGGAAGTTTAAAAAGTTTACTCGAGCGGTATTCGAGTCGTTAAATGTACGTCCACACATCCTTCCGTGCCTAATTGAGACATTTAACAAGAAAGGATGTGATTATGTGTGACCCATAAAACGGGTTGGTGTGAAACGGATCTTTAAAAATAGGATTATGGAGTGCAGAAGAGTAAATAAAACTTAGGTCACGTTCATACAATTTGAATATATTGATTTCAACTTTCACGATTATCACTCATATTTTAACAACAAACGTGTCTTAATCGTGTTAACTTACATTAAATTATTCGGACGTCAGGATAATATTAAACGTTATATAAAAGAAAAATAAAAATGTATAATATTCTTATATCAGTCATGAAATTTCGCTTAAGACTGTTTGCGTGAATTTAGAAGCTCTTTGTATACCTCAACAAGAATTCATAAATGTTACGTGCCTTGCAGTTTCCGCTGAAATTAAGCTGTGGCCCTAATGATAAAAGTGTCTTACCGGTCATTTTTGATAACGGTGTATAATTTATACCTTATACACTTGCACTTGTATTGAACTTATACCTTTTTTCACGAGACATAAGACCGTTAATTCATTACTGTGTCATGCAGATGGAATTTGCAAATTTTTAAGAATGAGATTCTTGTAAAAAAAATCTAACGGATTTACTTATTCGAAGTCTTAATGTAATGTAATCGTTAATATGAAATTATCTACAAGGAATCCCAACTTTAGGAAATGAATATGTTAAAACTCGGTCAGTTTCTGCATAACGTGACATGTCAATCGATTTTCCGCTATTAAAACAGTTTTAACATCAAACAAACACAACACACATCAAACAGTGTATCCATTCACCATTTTCACAGCACTAACAACGTTTATGTATATTCGCAATGTTTCAAATAATGACTGAGTACAAACCGATTTCATGCAACGAAACTGCTTACAAAGAGCAAATCGCATCTTCAAAACGAAAGTGACGTAATGCTCAAACAATTCCCTTTTCATTTGTGTCTGTTTTGTGCTAAAGGTGCGAATGGGCTCAACATGCATATCGTAAAGAGGCGCTTCTGGTTCAAGAGGTCGTATATTAGTCGGATAAGCGTCAGTTATAAAGCTTATATAACTTGTAGACGGGGTTTAATGGGCACGATACAATGTGCCTTCATTAATGCTTTGACTTGGGATACACGTGCTCGAGATATACCTACATATGCGTATCCTTTGTTGCGGTTATTAGGAACGTAAGAAAGACATTAGCTAACTGTTCAGTAGTTACTTTTAGATCATCTGACAGCAGGTAATTATTATAGACGATTATTTTACTTGAAAGCGGTAATATTTGGGTGCATGGTTTTAGTAAGCATACTCGAGCGTTAAAGAATCTAAGAATTATCTATAAGGTGCCTGATGACAAATAAATAATTGCATCAAAGCACTAATCTGGGCAATCATCTCGATTTGAAACGTTAGTCTTGTATAAAAATTTAATAAAATGAAAGAAAAACCTGTTTAAGAATCCAGAGTTTTGTAGCTAGCAAATAACATGGCATGGTGACGGCAGTAAGAATACATTTGTCACTACCTGAACCACCTCTACTCTTAGGTGTGTGGTTGTACTCCGTAGGTGCCGTAAGAGTCTAATAAGGGATTCAAGTGTCACTGACCATTCGTTGAAGGAACATTGATGATGGGCAGCAGCATATTGGACACACTACCGCGATCGCCAATCCCTCTCCTAATGCCTACATAGGTATAGTCAATAAGAGGGGCTTATGTCGAACAGTGGACTAAAATAGGTTGATGACATAAATGATATCAGATAACAAAATAATTGAAGCCACAAAGACTAATTTTGCTGTTCAAAAATTTGAACTGCCACATTATAGAACACGAACATGTTACATGAGAAACGCAACGCAACCAAAATGATATAGATTTGTTGAATCGTCAAACTATGATATTCAGCTCGTGGCTGAGTAATAGTAATGCATTGCACCTACGTCGAGTAATCGAGCGGAAAACAGCGCTTAATCGACTCTCGTCGACGTTGTCAGCAGCTATAAACAAACCAATTTGGACGGTTCGATTTGTTTTGTGAGATAATTTGATAATGTGCTACGTTTGTTGCAGCGTTACATGGTTGACGTTAGTTTAAAAATCTAATATTTTGTAAGTTGAACAATTGAGCATACCTGTTAGTAAATTACTTTCTGTGTATATCGCTCGCACCATCTAAGGTAAAGTCATCTTAATAAAAGATAGAGTTAAGGCCCGCCAAACTAATGCTAGCGGTACTGATGATTTATGCCGCTCTAAAAACAAGTGTTTACATTCATATTAACAGTTAGCTTTACCTACTTAGTTAAATCTTATCTACGATAAAACATTCACAATTAACAAGCTCCTATTAATACTCTTTGAAAGCCATCCATCTTCATATCACATCCTTAGATCAGTTCTGAATCTCATATAGCGCCTAAAGACTCAGATGATCAAACGGCCGATATGACACCGACAACGAATGCGAGTAGCTTCTAATTTATAGTTTCACAAACTTGTACATGCTGCCCGACGCTGCGCTATTCCTAAACAGCATTTACTTAACAATATGGAGAAGTTTTAGTTCATGCGGTTGGCCAACGGCATTTAAAAGTTTGTGCCACGCGGTGAATTTAGGTGTGTTTGAAATTGGAAACCGCGACACGAACCTGCTTTAATGAGTGAAGCGGGAGCCTGATTTTTTTTTTAAATTATGGCACTTTTGTCGGTTTTATTTTTTATTTATGGTTTTTAATATTGCGAATACTTTACTACAATGTTATTGTATTGTTGATAATAACTCATTTTTACTTAGTAAAGTAGTTTATGCAACAGTGATATAATAAGGGCCCTTAAAAGTAAGGGTTGCTATTAAAAACGATACGTTATAGTCGAATTTTGAAATTATGTACCAGAGAATTTTAAAGAACCAATTATGAACTGGAGTATGCAATGCTTAGGATATCATCATCTTTGTCCCAAGAATATAAAAAAAGTGTTATAATATTATATAAAAATCCATAAGAGCGGTGTTTTGTGTGTCTATATATTATGGAATACCAAAGATAACGTTAAAACCATTGAATTGACAAATAGAAGTAGAAAAAATCTTAATTATGATCGGAAAAAAAATATTTAAAATAAATCTCTAACCCTTTAGTTTGTAAGTTTTAAAAACATTAGCTAGCACAAAACGTGTCAATTTAATAAATCAGTACCTTAATTAACATAGCTACTGCAAAATTAATAGCATTGAGTCTATGATAAGTACTTTTAAAATGATCCGATCAAAGCAGCCCATGCATTTTAAAGCAAATAAAACTATTCGGGTTTACGGTTAATATTAACAAAGGCTCGAACGCAACGCGCAAAGTGGCCACAAATTGCATCGTAATTAAAAACGAAAACGCATTTCAGTCACCGATAAATGTAAATTTAAGTCCTTTACAACCTCAAAAAATAGGTCCTGTGCTGTAAATAATAAAGTCTAGAATGATCTGGGAATATAGTACGGAAGGCAATCAACAGATTTTTGGAAGCGCAGAAAATATAATAGGCCA
The DNA here is from genome assembly GCA_025490895.1 of Thaumatotibia leucotreta. Classification (NCBI taxonomy): domain Eukaryota; kingdom Metazoa; phylum Arthropoda; class Insecta; order Lepidoptera; family Tortricidae; genus Thaumatotibia; species Thaumatotibia leucotreta. The sequence goes on along the minus strand of JALPQI010012851.1, from coordinate 36,068 downwards.
AGTGACGGCTGCTGATTTGATGGCCCCACTCAACCATTTAAAGTGCAAAATGTGCAATCCGGGTTTTCGGGTAGGAGAATTGTTAACACATTAAACCCTTATGAGGGGGTGTATTTTTAGTCTTGTTTTGGGCGCGTGTTATTGAAAATCCTCTGTTACACCGTTACGTAATTTGTTATACGGGGCAACGCAATTTTCGAAAACTTTCTGATTCAATTTTGGAGACTCCTGAAAAATAACATATTTTTCATCTATGAACGTGAAATTTATCTTTAAATTTTACTATTGTATTTAATTTTAGAATTATAACTAACGTGAGACTCAAACATATTACAATATTATCGAACCGGGTTACTCACGTATTTAAGTCGATGATTGCTCGACATGTTTCGACCCATTAAGAGGGTCCCCGTCCGGAGCACCCTCGGCCAAAACGTGCTCGGTAGTACGCGTCGGGCTTGTTGATGTCGAACAATCATCGACTTAAATTCGTGAGTATAACCCGGTTCGATAATATTTTAATATATTTTGTTTAATGAAAACAATCAATAAATGAGACAGTATTATTAATTACTTTCTGCTACCCCCATATTCATTAAGCGTCTCCTAACTAAGCAAGCTTATAAGTATTGTTTGTCCATTTCGGTCTTATGATTATGTCCATAAGACCGAAAGGGACAATGATAGTCTATGCGGAAATTAAAAGTATCAGGAAGTAGGTAAGATAGACATTTATATCTCACGTGTCTTCACTTTTTTAACAAAGTCTAGTCGATATTTGTTGGTAGATCTGGTAGGTAATATTTGAAGGGTAAAGAATATGTCTAGTCAATTCAAATTACAGAAGGAAAAACCACCTCACTTTTTACAGAGTAAGGTGTGAATTTGCCCTGATTTTTTTAAGCACTGGACATCTTTTTTCCGAGGGCCCTTCATTTTGTTTTGTTACCTACTATTGATTATGATAATATATTATGGTATTGATTATGTATTAGAATCATAAATAGTTTCTTCAAAAACAATTTACCTTTAATGACAAAATCCACTTTACAGAAATCCTAATCATTAAAAACAACTGATTGAAAGGTGCTCGTTGAAACTACTTTTGCATTCAATCCCATAATTGCAATGCCATTTTTTCTACCAGTGTGATAGCCAGCCACTTAAGGGGCCAAGTTTTTGCCCCCGCCGCCATATTGCGATGGCCACGCGCTCGCCACGTGCCTTCGTATTTATCTCGACTGGTGATGCACATTCACGTGCCACCATCCTTCTAAGAGTAACATAAGAGAAACAGAAATACAGAAGAATGAAAAACAAGATTCTAAAAAATAGTAACAAGTAACAACTGAAGCTTTGAACGAAATGCGAGCAAATTTTTGACATGATAACTATTTATAACCAACTTCAAAGAAGCAGATGGTTCTCAATTCGACCTACCTTCACTTCAATTCGTTGTTTGTTCGTTACTCGACATCTTCGAGAATCGTGAACCGATTTACATTTTTTTTTAACCGAACGAGTGTAAATAATCTTCGGATGATCCCGTTGGCAGTCAGGATCTGATGATGGGATCTTCGAGAAATCTATTGAAGTCAGTTTTTTCTTAATTTAGTGATTATATTTTGTGTATCAGAGTGATAAAATACTGGAAACGTAATGTAGCCCATCACGCTCACTCCAATACATCAGTGATAGCGTGGTAGACCGCTTTACACACTGAATAATTAAACGTAAACCTTTGCCTACTCATGGTACAGTTACAGCAGTGAATGTTTCCGGACTGTTACGATCTTCAAACTTTCAAGAAAAAAGCGTATTCCCATCTTAAAGGTCAGCAACGCACTTGTAATAATACCACGGGTGTTGCGGGTGTCCATTTGCGTCGGTGATCGTTTACCATCAGGCAAAATGACTGCTTGCTTGCCTCTCATTCCATAAAAAAAATGTTTATTATATTTGTTAACGCCTGGTAACACTAACACCGGCGTTGACCAATCCTGATGACCGACCTTTTCCTTTCTAATAATCGAAGCCTCTGCACGTGTCCTAGACTAAAAATAGAACCTATCAACCGATTGTATTTATCAAGTATTAAAATGGTAAACTATTCCAGTACCTAGTTTCCTTTAGAGGCCCGAACAATATTTGAATTTGAACCTACTGTTTGGATTGTATTTTATGTCACATCACTAGTTAACACGTTTGTGATGAGTTTACAATTGGATTACGGCTGTTTGTTGGGGATGCACACTGTTAGTGTCTTATTAAATTTTGTTTTCTAATGTTATTTGATTATGGAACATCATGCTCATGATTTAGAAATATTTTTGAACTAAAGTGATAGTAAATAAAATTACATTTAGATTAATTCGATTTTGAGTGAATATTTCAAATGTTCCAACGTCGTGTAACCCGAGAAGGTTACAAATTTACATTAAAATGATTGACAGTTGGCAGGACAATTCTTGCCATATTTAAGAATACATATCATTTGACTTTGTTTCTTAATCAAATTATACGGGCTAGGTGTAATTTTGACGGCAAAATAACATATCATATTCAATGAGTAAGTATGCTCATTATTACAGCGTAAGAAAATTAAAAATAAGTTTATATGGATGGACATGAAAGCAACAGGTTTAATGTAAGTAATTGTTTTTTATTTTTTATAATATTTAATAGTAACCTCATTTAACAAATGGTATTATTTACTAAAAATAATTTCTAATGTTTAAAAATCTGGCAACTTCGAGTTAAGTTCTCGTGGAAAGGGAACGTTCATATCTGACCTTTTTTTAATTATTTCTGCCCCTAATTTGGTTGTGGCATCTAAAAAAATTAGCCATGATTCATACATGCAAATGTTGAGATTTTGTATGGTATTTTAAAATACTATTTAAAGGTTCTCTGTGAGTTTTGCAAAATATTTAGCCCAGTGGTTTCGGAAGCCCAATAGCACGATTAACGGTAAAACTGAACCGTTATACAAGTAATCCATAACTTTAAAATGGACTACGTTACAATACTAAGTATACTTTTTTGATGACTGCAACTGGACATAGATCTACTGTTATCATAACTCACAAAGCATTCTCAAATTTCAACAGATCCAAGTCATCCTCTACTCTCTAGTACGCTCGTTTACGTCGACTCAAAGCGTCCGAATATCGTGGGCGTTCAGAATTTGCATAATTCGTATTTACGACTCAGTCAAGTTTGTTTTTAAAAGCTTGTTCTAACACAAACTAATGTTTGGCCGAGGAATGGAGTTGTTAAGATGTAGCTGCTCTAAAAATTCCTTCATTGTAAGAAGGTTTATAGATTTTTCATGCTATAAAAACGTTCGGCTGCGTGGTGACGGCAGTAAGAACACTTTGTCTGCACCCTAACTCTTCCCGTGTATGTCGTAAGGGATTGAAGTGTCGCTGACCAAGTGATCATTCATTTATTAAAGATACACTTAATCGGCCCAGCCGTTTCTGAATAACTACGAAACCCTACACTGAGCATAGCCCCATGGCTTGACATGCTCTTAGCCGGCTTTTTTGTATGGAATAGCTACTGCAATGAAGCATGCAATACTGACGGCCAATGTTCACAGCTATTTCTTTTCCTCCAAAGCCATAAAACTTGCCGCCCCAAATGCCGTCGGTGAAACTCACATATGCATTGAATGTATCAATCGATCAGATCTCCTGCATTCGTAAAATATGCATGAAAGCAAGGAACCTAACGGCACTACTATGAATTCTCGCCTATCGCGCATCCATTCACGATCACGAGTCAGAGGCTACAGACGTCACATCATTCATCGCCTCTCTTTCCTCTAAAAGCAAAAGGTAGTAACCTCCTAAACTCTTTATACATAATTACTACTTTTCTTACCCAAGTCGCATCTCTCACGTGTTCCTGAGTTACAACTTTTGAACTTTCACATCAAACTGAAATATACTTTCCCGTGAAGCTTTTAGGCTTCAATTACAACAACGGATTCACTATAATTGAGCAGGAAAGCGCTAGTTGAAAATGAATCTTAACAGCAGGTTAATAGATTTCGTTTGTGATTGGTGTGTCAGTTACAGCCCGAATGGGCCAAAACGTGTCGGCCTGTAATTCAATAAGGGCTAACTGAATTGACTCAGATGCGCCGCGTTTGTGGGTCGCCTAATTTGTTGGCAAACATATTATTTTGATAGACTGGACGGGGCTGGACAACTGGATTAGATACGTGTTTAATGTGGAGCATATAGTTGTTTGAATTAATTACATTTGCAGTTGTCTATAAATCAATTGACATTGATAGAAAAGAAAGAGGACTTACTACACTTTTTGTTTACTTTAATGATTCGTTTGAATTTTGTTTGATTTTATTAATAAACAATAATGCATAAACGCACAAATGACAATTTAAGTATAGAAATACGAGTACTTATATCTGGAAAAAGCGTTTCAGTCATTGATTTGATACGGTGTAGATTTTAGGTAAAATTAACATTTTTGTTACAGTTACATACTTAGAACATTAAAACAAACTATAAATTGTGAGACATTCCGACAGAATATTTTTATACCTAAACGGACCTTTGACTAAGACTCCCAAATGTACTGTTAATGTTATTAAATCTGTAATAATAATTTTATATAGTAATTTTTGGTCGGAAAATGGTACTAATTTAGTATTATTTATTATATAATAATACTATTTATATACTAGGTAACTTTAATTTCAAGTAATACATAAACTAAACATTTGACCACCAACATTAGTCGATACATCCCAACATCAATAAATCATCCTCCTAAAATAAAAATTGGGCCTTTTCCTCATTCAACATTACAATAACTATATTTTTTCTGCGAACGACGATCAATCTTCGGTTTGGACCATTTATGGATATCTGTGTGGACTTTAATGCTAATTGGTTTGTGTAATTAAGTTTCACGCTTATGATTTATGAGCGAAATGAGGTTATTAATGCATTTTTTGACATTTGTGGTTATGGCCTTTTGACGGTGGTGGACGCAATAAAATGAGTAAAACGATCGCTGGGAAATTGGTTTGAGGAGGTTTAATTATAAATCTTGATGAGAGTTTTAATGGCTTGGTTATACAATGTATGAGTGACGTTTTTAGAAACTTTATTACAATGAAAATGAATTGTTGTCACAGCGGATTGTAATTAACTAATTGCGAGTCATTGAAGATGTTGTGATTTGTTTATTATTTATTGTTTTTGAATTACGGACACGGAAAAAACTGAACTAATAATACTTGAATTATTCGAACTTGTTCATCCTAAATACCTATGTACATTCCTTTGATAACAGAGTTTGAATATCAAAATTGCAAGAGCATTTCATTTATGTGTTCATCACTAATATTTGTGTCCCATAATTATAGTCGTGGTTATTTTCTATGTATTTGTCGATCATGTGATTTATATCCATTATAAACATTTATATCTTGTACACAAGCCATAATTATTAGCCCATGATATTTATTTTTTGAATATTGCTTTAGATTCTCAATAACCTTCTATTCTTAATTAAAATTACGAAAAATGCGAGCCAGTTACTCCCGAGTTTGACCTTGGACTTTTAATCTTTTCAGCGCAGCTACCTTCTCCCATCCCTTTTGATGGAGATGCTGGGTAATCATCCCTTATTCATAGACGTCTCCTAACTTAACACACGGCAAATGGAAGACCAGCGCTGAGTTGTGCTTACAGCCCAGCAATAAGCTGAATTTGAGACCATTTAGTGGCACTTAGTTTTTTACTTACATTCATGTTTATTTTATGTTTTAATGTCTATGTTGTGTCACAAATAAATGTTTTTTCTTTCTGTTTTTGCTAAGTATTGTTTGTCATTTCAGTCTTATCAATACATGTGTCTATTAGAACGAAAGGGACAAACAATACATAGCGGCTTGCTAAGTTAGGGAACGTTTATGGATAAGGGGGTAAATATTTAGGTATTTACATGTGAACACATATAAAATATTCAGTCCCACTGTGCATAAATAAATGATCTACAAATTTATGAATTAACCGACTCCTTCGCAAGCCATGCCGCAAGATACACGTCACCTCTCCCAGCGTATAAAAATTAAATCCTCAAAGATTTACGGCCAAGGCCTGGAAATACAATAACAGCCGGTTCAAGTTACAGGCTGTAAGTAATTTATGTTTATAGGTGAGGCTTTTTGAGAACTTTGTGAGTGTAAAATGCGATATATCTGGTTCTTGTATTGATTTATCGTGTTTGAAATTAACCGGATCTGTTAAGTTAATCTGCTGATAAAGTTACATTTCCGAGGAGCTTTTCAAGGATATTGATATAGGTTCTGATATTTAAAAATATAACGAGGTTTTACTTGAACAGTACTGCATTTTGTTTCAAAACAAAGGTTTCTTTTAGCTATGGACACCAGGCAGCACATTTCTAATCAAAACGGACGTGTTATTAAATACGACAATATTGTATTACAATTAAGGTCATGCTTACTTGATGTTAGAATACAATACGAACGTATTTTTAAAAATGGCACTGTTATTGCATAAATTGTAAACATGCTTACATGACATTGGAATACAAAACAGCCTTTTTCCAAAATATAGCACTTTCGCATAGAACAAAATAAATAATATCCGATCGGTTGACTCATTTTTGCTGTTATTTGACACTGGCAATGTTGAAATAGATATTATCAAACCGGAACCAGAAAGAGATTCGAAAGTACTGTTGACACAATAAATTACACAACATTTACGAAGAAAAGAGTTGTTTATAGATGTAGTGAGTGTTTCATTAATCTATTGTCTGTAAGTCTCTGCACTTAAACAATGAATAATTATATGAATGTAAGTATGAATATATTCTACATTGAGTTATACATGTGTCAACAGTACTTCCGAATCCCATTCTAATCACGGTTTGATAATGCAAAATTGTAAACAAAATAATAAATTAAATTTTGTTTATTGACTTGACATTCCGTCACATTTTTTTGTTTATTTTGAAGTCCAGAGGGCATGGTTAAGGATCAATATCTGACAATGCTCGCGAGCACCCCGTATAGTTCAAATTATGAGTGAATTCGAGGACTCCTTTTTCGGTCTTTAAATGACCAATCACCCAACAATAGCCGATGAGTCAAATTTTCGTTCCCGGAACACAATTTCCCTGCAAAATAAACGAAACGACAAAAATGGTTCAGCCCGTGATTTGTGGGGGACATTCGTCGTAGCGACAGGCTAGTTCGGCCCGCTACACACAACATGGTTTTGAATCTAATACATATGTTGCTAGAATAGATATTTATATTGGATAAAAAAGGTAGGTACTGGTATTGGAATTCATTGTAATTGTTTTTAAATGGAGTTTTACAAAATAAATCGAAAGTATGTATGTAATTATCCGATTAAACTTTTTCATTTAAAAAAATGCGTGTATTTCTGGTGCATATCCTACTTAGATACAGGAGAATATAATTTTTTGTCATTACATAACCTTGTAATTATTATAACCTAACGAATACTAACTTTCAATAATTACTACATGTACAGGGTGTAATCGATAAGTGTTTACAGGCCATAATTCCGTAAATATGAGAGATATCAGAAAACTTTTAACTGATATCGAAAGTACGTTACCCAACGAGTAAAATTACATAAATAGCTGTTTCTAAATAGATGAAGTACAATTAAAAATACTTACTTAAAACGCTCCCATACATTGATTATGACGACTTACAGCCTTAAAGAATGTCGGGTGTCGTAAGAGATAAAACTGTTAGAGATTCGTTATTTGTACGAATACATTGTATTATAATAATAATACTACCGTTAATGAAATAATTATTGTAACATTTATTCTTAAATAAAAAAATATTCGTGTAAACTAGTCTTTGAATGAACGGTTACGTACTAAATTTAATGTATTGGAGGGTTTGAAGTTAATATTTGAGATATTTCTGATTTTATTTCAAAAAAGTTGTTAGTGTAATTTTACTCGTGGGGTAATGCACTTTCGATATTAGTTAATTTTTTTCTGATATCTCTCATATTTACCGAATTATGGCCTGTAAACACTTATTGATTACACCCTGTATATAGGTACTTTCACAGCTGAAACTACGTATATTCAGGTGGTATCTCTCAATGTAAAAAGTTGCTAATCGCTAACTCTTAGTAGCGTATCGTAGTTTTCCCTCTCTATCACTCTTTCATATTAGTGCGACAAAGACAGTTAGGTGCCTTTCGGTTACGATTGACGATTAAACGTTAGCGATTGGCAACTTGTTGAAGCACCCTGATACATTTATTATCTGATGACGACTGTACTTACCTAACATATTTTTTTGCAAATGTTGCTTAATTTAAGATAAGATTGATTGCTTTTGCTTATAAATATTCATATTCAGTTACAGTCGACTCTCGTTATTTCACACCTGCGATAATTCGAACCTCTCTATAATTCGAAGTTATCACGAGTTCCCTAGAAGATCTCTTGCTATTTCGAAAAAATTCAATACATTTTTAAACACTTGGTAATTCAAACAAAAAAGTAATAGCTACACAACAAAATCACGCGTTAATTCGAACTCGTGGGTGTCAAACATTCGCCAATTCAAAGTTATGAGATTAAAGAGGCAAGTATCCTACATTTTAGAAAAGTTGCACAAGCATTTGTTGTTAATTACCTACATATTTGTTTGCCACTCAGTTAAGTTATTTTTCCGTTGGTTATGTGTACAGATTAAAAGTTTACGTTAGTTACGAGTCCTAGAAAGTATAGATGCCTGACGATTGCTGAAAAGAAGGACTTCATCGAAAACTAATAATTAATTAACATTATGTTTGTACATGTATGTGCTTCTAATCTTTTGATATTGTTAAAAAATGCATTTAATAAAAAATAACAGTTGATTATTACTTAACACTTAACACCTCGTACCTACTTTAATATTTTTTCCCAAATATTTCCGACCATTTTATAATTCAAACTCTCGATAAATCGTAATATTTGGATAGGTCCTTCGAGTTTCGAATTAACGAGAGGCGACTGTATATTATGCATTATTTTTATATATTATCTGTTATAATTATGTATTGTATTTACATGTTATTTTATTAAGTATATTTGGTACACTGACGTGTCGGGTAGTTTCAATAATAGCAAATAGTTAATCTTGTGTAGCACCGCCCACAACTTTTCTGCTTTTCCTTAAGGTTGACTGGTAGAGAATGCCTTTTGGCAATAAGTTCGCCTTTTGTACATTAAGGTTTCTTTTGTGAAATAAAGATGAAATAAATACCTACATTTATACATCGTGTTTTTATTGATTTCCGTTAAATTGGACAGGTTACTTGGAACATTAATAGAAGTTGCCTGGTATGTCAGCTCTTGTTAATTTCGTAAAAAAAATATTTTTCGTTTACATACATAATAATTGTATTGGCAAATGTGAGAGAACCTTAAGAATAAGATCTCAGGTGACTGACGGCACACGTCAAAATAAGTAACATTTAGTATGTAATAAAGGTTGCAATACACTTGTTCAGTCATTAAACTGATTTTTTAAGTAACTTTATAACAGTAAGAGTTTAGACACTAGTTTCTTGGAGAAATTGATTATTTTTGACCTAAATACGCTTCCCTTTAATTTAACGGAATTCAATAAAAACACGGTGTACAATTATAAACTGTCTATGACAATAAGCCCTAATGTGTACCAACCGTGTCAGCTGTTGATAATAAACAACAATTTAAAATCCGACCAATTATTTGAAAGTTAACAATGCAAGTTCCATCTATACGCAAATACGAAATGGACAACGTTGACTACGTTCACAAATGTCATTGGTTACTTCGCGGTAACCAACCACTGTACGACTAACCTCGAGTTTGATACTTGTTCCTTCATTACCCATACATATAAGTGATCACTATTTAATACGAGTAGGTAAATAGTACCAATATAGCTGTTGTCATATTTTTAACAAACAGCGATATTACCAAAAAAACCTGCAAAGTGCGAGTCCGACTCGTGCGCGAAGGGTAACATAATCATTTTATCATTAAAAATACAGTTAAATCAACCTACCTCGAAAACTATAACAGATAATATTTTAATCAAATTAAAATTCGTTACTAGAGATTGTTAATATGCATAACATATTTTTTTTTTTTATTCCGCGTAGTTTAAAAAATAGAGGGGGGGCACATTTTTCAGACTTTGAGAGCTGATATCTCAAAAACGGCTCGCTTAAATAAAAATGTGATGTATAAATCTTTATATAATTTTCAAAGACCTTTCTACCTGCATGCTTATATACATCGAAAAAAAATTATATTCCTTAGTTATATATATGGAGGGAACCCGAATTATTTTTTTTACAATATAGGATCATGATTCGGTAGCGGTTTATGCAACACATATCCTTACCAAATTTCAAGTCTGTAGCATTTATAGTTTCCGAGTAAATCGGATGTGACAGACGGACAGACGTACATGACGAATCTATAAGGGTTCCGTTTTTGCCATTTTGGCTACGGAACCCTAAAATCACCTTTTAGACCTGCTTCTTAAGATATATTTTTATGCTGCACTCCATTATGAATTAATATTTTGTGATCACTATTTATTTATTTTTTGTTATAGAATAACATACCTACTACAATACCTCCCATATCAAGAACATTCGTATATGTGCAATAAAATAAGTAAAAAAGTTTTAAGTTAAACGGTTTTTATTGCACCAAAAACTAGAAAATAAAAATTAAGTAGTTATAACTTACCGTAGATGCTACTTTCTGTAGATTACTCACGTGAAACTATTGTCACTGTAGTCTTCCCAAGTCGGATGCTGAAAGCCACGTTTAGCCTCAATGTCAGTGGATTAAGCGTTACCTAATCGGAAACTTTTACCAAACTGAAATAAAAACGTGGGGCGTACGCAATTGTGATAAAGTCACTATAGTTATTTGAGAACACATAGAAATCAACACAGCAATTAGTGTAATAAGTTTTGTTCTGGCCTGGATAAAAGCTATTTACCTCTGTTGAAGTGATGGAGCAGATGGATGATTAATTGCAAAATTATTAAAGCTACAATTACATATTTTGAACTTGTATTGTATGTTTCTTTATACAATATAAAATAATAACGCCCCACGTTTTTATTTTAGTTTGGTAAAAGTTTCCGATTAGGTAACGCTTAATCCACTGACATAGAGGCTAAACGTGGCTTTCAGCATCCGACTTGGGAAGACTACAGTGACAATAGTTTCACGTGAGTAATCTACAGAAAGTAGCATCTACGGTAAGTTATAACTACTTAATTTTTATTTTCTAGTTTTTGGTGCAATAAAAACCGTTTAACTTAAAACTTTTTTACTTATTTTATTTTCAAGTTTTTAGTGCAATTGTTAAGTTAATTTCCGATACTATACCTACTTACTCTAGATCTAAAATAAGTAGGTAAGCGGAGATATAGTTTGTAATATGTAATAGAATTATACATGCTAAGTAGCGTTTATACTATCGCGCTTTCATCACGAATCACGACACATATGCAAACGTAATGGACATTATTTTATGTGTAACGGGAGGCGAATCCCTGCAGAATAGATATATTTTAGAAATCCGACACTAAAAAAATGTTACGAAATATCTCGATCGACAAATGAAAACCAAAGGCTGGGCGTGGTTAATGTAAGCTTGAATGACTGAAGTGTCTCAAATGGATGTGCTACTCATACAATAAGTACCTTAGATAACAGAGATCTCACAATAAGGAATATATCAATCAATTTGGTTTATTGAGAAAATCAAGTTTTTATGTCGTACACATTATACAAGTCGAATTTCGAGACTATAAAATATAAACTCATTCTTTCAGTCGACCAACCGGAGGACCGCAGGTCTGACAGAAAGTCCGACGCGAATGGAGGGCCATAAGGGTCAATCCATGCAATCTATCAATCGGAGGGCCATAGGCCCGACGGCACTATGGCACGCACTACGTGAATCCGAGAGACTCACACTCTCTGTCTATCAACTGGAGGACAGCAGGTCCGAGTGCACGTCCTAATACGAAAAGCACCTGCGCTGTCAGCCTATCAACCGGAGGGCCGCAGGCCCGACGGCACGTCCAACGCGAACCCGAGGGGTATACTTATACTCTCAGTCTCATCAACTGGATGACTGCAGGTCCAACGGCACGCCCTACGCAAACCACTCACGCTGTCACTCTATCAGCTGGAGGGCCGCAGGCCCGACGGCTCGTCCAACGCGATCCACTCACGCTGTCAGTCTATCAGCTGGAGGGGCGCAGGCCTGACGGCTCGCCCTACGCGATCCACTCACGCTGTCAGTCTATCAGGTGGAGGGCCGCAGGCCTGACGGCTCGCCCTACGCGATTCACTCACGCTGTCACTCTATCAGCAGGAGGGCCGCAGGCCCGACGGCTCGCCCTACGCGATCCACTCACGCTGTCACTCTATCAGCTGGAGGGCCGCAGGCCCGACGGCTCGCCCTACGCGATCCACTCACGCTGTCACTCTATCAGCAGGAGGGCCGCAGGCACGACGGCTCGCCGTACGCGATCCACTCACGCTGTCACTCTATCAGGTGGAGGGCCGCAGGCCCGACGACTCGCCCTACGCGATCCACTCACGCTGTCAGTCTATCAGGTGGAGGGCCGCAGGCCCGACGGCTCGCCCTACGCGATCCACTCACGCTGTCAGTCTATCAGGTGGAGGGCCGCAGGCCCGACGGCTCGCCCTACGCGATCCACACACAATGTCACTCTATCAGCTCTTCGAATCACTAAACTGAAGTGGGCGGGGCTCGTCGGTGGAACCGATGGACGTTATGGCGTTAAGGTTCTCGAGTCTCACGTTCTCGGTCACGTACCGAAAGGCACAGCGTGGGTAGGCCCCCACAAGGTGGACTCATGACCTGGTGAAGGGGCCACAGGGCCGGTCCTTGTGGCAATCTCTGGGGAGACCTATATTCACCAGTGAAAATCTTTCGGCTGATATGATGATGATGATTATAATTAAATCCGTATGTTTCTACCAAATATCTAAAGCAGTACTTCAAAATCTACATATCGCTAAACCTAGCGGTTGTGGCAGGCTGTTACACTGGAGTATCAGATTTGAGGAGTTGGACGTTAGTATTAAATTCGCATGTTCTACTTAATAAGTACTAAAGAACTTCTTTAAAATCAAGATTTCGATAAAAGACAAACCTTGCGGTTATTGCAGGCAGTACTGCAGCATCAGGAGTGAGGAGTTGGAAGTCAAGATCAGGCTGTTAGTATTTGATTATGCCAATCATGCTATACTTTCATTTTCACGTATCTAACACTCTCGGTTAAGGTAAGCAGTACGTCTGCAGCATCAGGCTTTGAGGATACAAGGATACAAATATTATAATATTGCATTGTCATGGGGACTTGATAAGAGTTCCAAATTTTATTGATTTCGGTGCAGTAGAAGTGGTCGAAAAATCGATCATAAGATTTGAAGCATCGACGACAGTTGATACGCGGTGAAGTTAATAAAAACCGTTTAAAAAAATGCCCTTGATATCTGATATGCAATACAGTTACAAAGATAATTAAGTATAATAGTTTGCTTTACATTCAATTTTGATAACACCACCGCCACGAGTGTAAGAATTCGTTTACAATAGATTTTCTGTGCTTCGGTGAGGTGAATTAATGATTTGTGAACGTTTCTCTCATACAAATCCAAAAAAATAAATTGACAATCTGATTCGCCATTCAAACTTATTGTTGCTGTATTAATCAACTCGTATTTGTAAACAGTTTCAAAAACTAATGATTATTATTAAGATTATTGCGATTGTGGAATCACTTGCAAAATATTTCCCATAGGTATATTGATTTAAACTTTCACGATTATCACTCATATTTGAAAGAAAAACGGGTCTTAAACGCATAAACTTAGGTTTAATTATATCCTGATATTATTTAACTATTATTTTAATTTTACTTATAATTGTAAAAAGGAGGATATCATTTTTTTACTCATTCTTAAAGTGAGAGACTTTTTAACCGACTTCAAAAAGGAGAAGGTTTACAATTCGTCGAAATCTTTTTTTTTTTTTTTATGTATGTTCCCCGATTACTCGAAGACGCGTGGACCGATTTGAAAAATTCTTTTTTTGTTTGAAAGGGTATACCTTCTAGTTGGTCCCATTGTCTTCGAATTCAGATCTGATGATGGGATCCTGGAGAAATCGAGGGAACTCTTCAAATGTTGTAGGCACACATGACATTTTTCATTTATTTTCGAAGACTAATCAAGTATTTGCGTCTAGTCATGAACATTTTAAGTTGGTGATCTGATGATGGAAGGTACAACTCCTTAGCAATTAGGAGTTGGGGGATAATTCTTTAAGTATAACATATTTCGTGTATTTTGGAAGCTATTTGAGTATTTGCTTTTAGGTGGTCATCCTTTCATGTCGGTGAGCTGATGATGGAAGGTACAACTCCTTAGAGATTAGGAGTTGGGGGATAATTCTTTAAATATAACATAGTTCATGTATTTTGGTAGCTATTTGAGTATTTGCCTTTAGGTGGTCATAGTCTTATGTTGGTGAGCTGATGACGAAAGGTATAACTCCTTAACGATTAGGAGTTGGAGGATAATTCTTTGAATGTTCAACTGTCATACATTTCCGAGATCTATTCAAATGTTTGCTTAGTAGTTATGACATGTTGGTTAGCGGTTAGTGATTCTTTAAATAATATAGCCATGCTAAGGCTGTTACCTGTAATCTTTGAAATTATTCATACCTGCTGATGATACAATGTATATCTCCTTGATAATGGGATAATTCTTTGAATATTTAAGTTATCCAGTTCAGGTTCTCTGGCCTATTACACTGCAGTACATTCTAATTATACGTATTTAGAGCATACTAAATAACGATTGTACACTACTAAAAAGCAAAAAATAAAATATTTTAAAATAAAAATAAAACCGCCTTCAAAAATTCGCCCGAACTAAAAAGTAAAAAATAATTTTAGTTCCAACTTCTTAGGATTTCCTACACAAACCTTTAAACCTTTTACCCTATTCATTGAAATAAAATATTATGGCTAGGTATCCTACAGATTTCTTAGAAGTCGGTGCCAAGCCAAATATGTTCACTTCGCGAGTATATGACTGTATTTGATAGAGCTTTGTAACTTACTGTCACTCCGGTTATGCTTTCATCAAAATGACTGAGGTAGATCATTCTGTTGATAAAAACATAATCGGAGTGACAGTAAATTACAAAGCTCTAACTAATATATACCTATGAACGTATATGGCTTGGCACCGACTTCTAAGAAATCTGTAGGATACCTAGCCATAATATTTTATTTCAATGAATAGGGTAAAAGGTTTAAAGGTTTGTGTAGGAAATCCTAAGAAGTTGGAACTAAAATTATTTTTTACTTTTTAGTTCGGGCGAATTTTTGAAGGCGGTTTTATTTTTATTTTAAAATATTTTATAAATATGAAATACCAGTATATTCCCAAATTTTACGAATATCTACAATACCAAGATAAACTAGACGAATGGGTACAAAACGCTTTGCAAATGGCCGCCTAGGCTGTTAAATCCACGTCACAGTCTGATGTTGATTGAGTTATGCGCCCTGCCCGACGTCGATATACGCCGTACGATTTTAAACAAACAAACAGAAATAGGCGCAAATGAAAACGCATTTCCAGTGGAAATGGATTTTATTAATAATACACGGAAATCGAACTAAATACTGACTAACCTTAAAAATGTAGGAAGTTTTTAAATCTGTTTTGATTTAAACTTTCACGCTTTTGTTTATTATTGTATTTTAATCATGTAAACTTACATTACAGTGCGACGTTTCGTTACGGTTTCGTCAATTCCAATAAAATGTTTTTAGTAATAATAATAATACCGTGGTAATACCGTCTTTTGAAAAAGTCCGTCTACCAACTGATTTTCACCCCTAACCTAACTCAACAATATAAGACGTATAATGACGAACTTTCCTTACAAATAAAATATGCCAGAATTACCCACACTGATCTTATTATACCTACAAAAGAAGATAAGTAATAACATTTAAAAACTACATTATACATTACTTCTAATTACTTATGCCTAAAAAAATAACCTAAAACTACAAAGCACTAAATAAATTATACCCCGCTCCGGCTCTCACCCTGGCTTGTCCAAAAGTGCCAAATATGCTCGCGGCATTGCCGCGCCGCACTGGATGGCTAGCGACATTTGTTGTACGAGGTAGGAACCGGATCGGGGACCACCACCTCTGTCTCGCAAACGCCGCCCAAGTCTCTAACGAGCCCTTTAGCCTCGACACCCCACGGCCCAGCCGTCTCCACAGCGATCGGAAAAAAACTGCTGGACGTAGGCCTCTCCTATTAACTATGCGTATAGACGCATTAGGAAGGAAATACCCATAATCGCCACGCTGAGCAAGCAGATTGGCGATTGCAGTAATGTGTCCACTATGATGACGCTGCTGCCCATCATCAATCTTTTTCCAAATAATGGCCAGTGACACTTCAATCCCTTAGTCGACTCTTACGACACCCGCAAGAGGAGTTGGGGTGGTAACAAATGTATTCTTACTGCCGTCACCACACGATGGGCTCAATTCCGCCTATTTGCTATATAATAATAAATAAAGATTATTTCGCGAAAAGGTAAAATTAATTGCCGAATTTCAAGAACCAGCTCAATATTGTGAATATAATTTAGTCAGTCGAATTTTATCAAGTGGTCGCTTTTACAGAAGCGCAAACAAATCGGCTCCATAATTTGTTTACATTTAATTATTTTAACAAAAGCAACAGGAAAAGGCATTAATTTTACCTGTAACGGTTAATACACGGAAGTATATTTAATGTTTATCGAATTGTGTATCGAACGTATTTCGGTAACACCATTAATTTTATATCAAAACGCAAATTCATTAAATAATGGGCAATTATAACAAAGCTGCTTCCCAAATTTTTATCCATTGTGTAATTTTTGTGTAATTTGCACTCATTATTCATTTCTAAAGTCAATACTTTCGGAGATAACCACCCCAAAATTTAAAAAAATAAGAAAGGCTTAAAGAATACTTTAAAATACTATTATTTTGAACATATTATGTTATCGGCCTAGCCGTTTTTGAACAACTACACTGAGCATGCAATTTTTTTTTTAGTTAAAAATATAAGTTGAAAACTTTACATTTATGGAATTGGGTTGCCGACTGTAATCCAAGCTCCTCGAAGCCTCTCCTTTAAATCGGGATACCCGCAAGAACAAAGATTTAATAATGATTGATTTTGCACTTTCGTGAGACATAATAACTGTAATTAAACTGTTAAACTCACGTGTATTTAGTAACTACACGCGACATGTTCTGGAGAGCCTAGGTCTCAATTATTTACCATTGGGCCCGCGTTCATGCCTCGCGACTCGCGACTCGCGAGCGAGGCTCGTACTTGACAATGGAGACCTAGGTTCTCCGAAACATGTCGCGCGTAGTGACTAGTGAGTTTAACCGTTTAGTTATTGTTATAAATAAAAAATGATTTTAAATAAAACTATGAAAACGGATAAACTCGCGTATATTAACTAATTTTAACTTCATTGCGACGTTTCGAACACTAAAGTGTTCGTGGTCTGTTTAATAAATTAGGCCTTTTACATCTCTAAATCTTAGTTTCTCTTTATTCTAACAACTAAAGAACCTTTACATCTCTAGTAGTATAGATATAGATGCTTAATAATATTGTGAACTTGTACAATAATAATTATTCTTGTTTAATATTATGATCCCTTATTTATTTCTCTTTTTTATAAAAATGTCTATAATATTTTTTTTTCATGTAATAAATTCTTTAATGCATGTTATTTTAATAAGATGTATTATTATACTGTTTTGAAAAAATAAGTCCACCTGAGTTTCTTACTGGTTCTTCTCAGGAACGGTGAAGGGTTTGAACCAGTAGTAGATTTTTTTCTCTCTCTTGATAATGTCAGACGATTTGAAAATGCTTATTAATAAGCTTACTTGAATAAAGAATAGTTTGACTTGACTTGATTTGACTTGACTAGGTAATATCCGCGAGTTTATCCGTTTTCATACACTTATTTCATGTGTAATCCTCGCGGTAACCGAAGAAAATATAAAATGGTTTTAAATTATGCTACACGTTGAAAAAGCATCCTGTATGTACCGGGCCTCCGGATTCCTTGGGCAAGGGTCGAAAGTATAATTGGTTTCAAGTGCGCTTCAGTATGAGATGAACCATCTTTTTATGTTCTTTCTCACAAAGGATGTTTTGAAAAAGTAAGTTCCTCGTTAACGTTAAGAAGTTGCAGTGATTCGTAAATTTACAATCCTAATTATCTAGACAAATGTACTGTGAAGTGGAATTTCAGTAATTTGTTAAGGTTAATCCTTGATAATTCAAAATAAAAAGTTTTTTGCTTAAATTACTAAAAAAAACAAATGTGATTTTCAAACAGTGGAGTGGTTTTATTTATTTTATTCTATTTTTTCTAGGCTAGTAGTAGCTTTATTATTTGCTTCAGTACCTAATGTACCTAAGTAAACAGTAAGTAATTCGTAATTGACATTTGAACAATTACAAAGATAGTGTCCAAAATATTACGTGCGAGTATTATAGTACTTAGCACCGAGTAAGTACGTGCCTAATACGTATTATCGAAACATTTTAAATTCTTTTGAAACTACCAAATATGTCTTACCTATTTTAAGTCCCAAGACCTCACAGCAGGAATGCGCTTATTTTTTTAGCTACGTACCTTGTATATCTAAAACATAATCTGCAAATTAAAATAAATCAAAACCGACTTCAACCGATTTCATCAAGATTAAATGATCAGATTCAGACTTGGTGCAAACAAGACCATCTCGAATAGGTACCCGTTCGATTATTAACACAATTTGAAAATCGGTTCACGATTCTGAGAGATATCGAGGGCCATACATACAAAAAAAAAATATCGCTTTTTGAATTCAGTTAAAAACGGGTAAAGTTATTTTAGCCTATATTAAAACGGGCCCTCAGTAAAGAATAATCTATACATTTATCTCCTTAATGGAACATAAGATGTCCTTTCAAAGCTTTTTTCCTGCCCTAATGTATTTCACGTTTTTTCGCCTCCATGTTGCTAAAACATAGGCGTTTTTTCACAAACACACTACCGCTAAGTAAGTGCCGCTATCTGTGAGGCACAGATTGTGTTCAATCATCGAAAAACACCTCCGGGGACAGATAAAACACCGTGTGAAAATTAACACTACTCGGTCGAGAGTAAAAAACTGCGTATCCCTTTCCTTGTTAACACTTGGTTCGTTTGCAAATTGGACCAATTTTATTGATTTTGGGCTCGTAAACGGGTTGGGGGTTGGGCTTTGCATGAAACAGAATTACGGGTAACTATCGACTTTCTTTCTGAATAGCTATAATTATTTTAGTAAGAGCTGCGTAGTAAACGCTTTCTCAAGCCGTTTTAGAAAATTTACTTAATGGAGTGTTTTAAAGAATGGTTTAAACCATACAAAACGTGGGCTGGTATATTATAATCTTTGATAATTTGTTTGGCGCCAACCTGGTTTATATTATACAAGGATCAGTTATCGTCTATTCAGTGGACATAGTGCTTTTTATACATAGTAATTTTGGGATTATTATCCCAAATTAACGATACAGCAAGATTTTCCGGTGTAAAACAACCCTATATAATAAAATCGTAACATAGATTTAAACAAGCTGAAAATTTTTGACCACAGCGTGGACAACTTTTTTCCGATCTTCAAAGCCCTACTTAGTTGCCATGTAAAATCATACAATTAGTTCCCCTTTCCATTTATTTCCGAATGTACATTAAAATCATTACGGATAAAGATACATTTAGATACATTTGTCAGCCTCTGTAGCCTAGTTGGTAGTGACCCTGCCTACGAAGCTGGGGGTTCCGGGTTTGAATCCCGGCGAGGGCATTCTTTGTGCATTTATTTATCACAAATGTTTGTTCCTTGGTCGTGGCTGTCTAAGTATATACATATATATATATCTATCTATTATATTTATCGTCGCCTGGTACCCACATCACAAGCCTTAATTGAGCTTACCATGGGACTAGGTCGATTTGTGTAAGATGTCCCAAGATATTTATTTATTTATTATTATATACACCTATCTCCGCACTACATAGGTATTATAATCAACTTAATTTTGGTATTGCCTTCATTACTAAGGCTACCCAACAAATGTCAGTGTGTACTGTGTACCGACATTTTTGAGTGCCAAAAAACGAAAGCAGCCCCCGCAAGAGGAAACCCCGCATTACGAGAACCATCATCTATCATAGTTGAGTCGTTTTTTACCAGTTTCCTCCCAAGTGACTCCTGTTGGGGTAGATAAGATAAGCTTGTGCAACGTACCTAAAATAATCGCCTTAATTAACAGTTTGCGGTTCTGGGGGTCTGTTCGAAGGTCAAAATGTGGATTTGATACGAGTCGCATTGTAGTTCAACATCATCTGAGCTCGCGTTCACGTCTTTAGATAATACGAACCGCTAAATTGTATTTTTTTTTTATTGTTTGGCTTTTCGGTCAGTGATAGTCATTATGGCTATTTACCCTGGTGTTCAAATTTTAAATATTTGATATAGTTCGGGAAATATTATTTGACCGACTATTATCTTACTTTCGACCTTTTGTTTTGCATCATTAACAATAGAAAAGCGCTAGACTGCTGATTGTCTAGTAAGTGTTAACGCAAAACAAAAGGTCGTAAGAAAGATAACAGTCGGTCAAATAATATTTCCCGAACTATACAAGGTTCGCTCTAAACTCCGCTTATAATAGTAGTACATAGTAATGCTTAGTACTGCACCGTCTATCCGTCAAGTCAACCAATAAGAATAAAAACATTTTTAATATTTGAACAAGCCTTCCGTGTAACCGGGAGTTTTGGTGTTTATTAATTAAGAATTGAGATAAGGATTATAATGAAGCGATATGGAATATAATCCGAAACGTTTGATATTACCTTATCTATTTTTCTGGACGCTTCGCTGTTCGAAGAAAAAAATAATTCTTATTAATGAATCATACAGTCAGCAACACAAGTGGTCTAAAAATGTATAAGTGCAATGTATTGATTCATTTCATTAGAGGAAGATATATTATTTCAATGTAATAATTCATTATATACAGGATGAAAAAAGCGAATGCCCCATGGATGGCAACTACCTTAAATATTGTAAATAGCACATTTTGTGTAAGAGAAACTTTCCTTTATTTTAAAAACAATTAATTCTGCATTTAAGGATTAATAAAAAAAAATTATATATTTCTTAATTGCGGTGCATTTCACGTGACAGGTGAAATCAAATTTAAAAGGTACCTAACTGTTAGTTTTCGTGGCCTTCCCTTATTTTGATTGTATTTGTTGTTTACAGAAAAATTAATCTTATCCGTAACCCTTTCAATCTGCATAATAAAATACTGCACGTTATTTTTTGTCACATTTGACCGGTTCTAGTCCCGAGTTCCCGACTGACGTAAGCGATTTTTCATACCCTGTATATCTATTCAATTATGTATATAACATACCAGTGGCCGTAAAAGTAGTATGCAAACCATCTGATGATAAGCTGTTACTGTAGTTTATAAGCAATTGCAACTCCAGGTGTATTACGCACGCGTTTCCAACATCTTTAACGCTTAACAAGTACGATAAAATGTTTACGAGTGAGATTGTGAGTAAAGGTATTATTTAAGACAATAAAATTAGCCCGGGAATAAAGAAGTAATAGTTTAAGAAATAGGATAGGAATTTATTTTGTTAGAGGATACATTTTAATAGACCTCTAGGCGGTAAGAGGTAATGTTTCCTACTTTTTTCCAGCCAGTTGCAATGTAAATTAGATATAATCGTTTCCATTTCCATTCGTTTCAAATTAAAGACACCCAAACAGGTGCTGGTATTTAAGTTAATCCTACAGCATCTGCCTAACTCTCTTCAAACCCCCAAAAGGTCTTATGCCTACATGCATGTATTGCACTTACGCCGTTTTTGCTTCTGAACGCTAAACTGACGTATGGCTTTTAAAATGTTCGCCTTAAGATTATGATTCCAATTCTGACACGTTCGAAAATAACCACGAAATATGCGAGGCGACGACCCGAGACGCTTTTTTTGTTTCCGTTTCGCTTGTTGCATGGATTTTTTGTTGACCTCGAATATGTCATCGGCTGACACTGAAAAGGTCCTACTACAAACCACGATTGACTTGATACCTCTCTCTTGCACTTGTGAATTCGTACATAAGTGTCACAGGGAGGTAACACGTCGATCGTGGTTCGCGGTAGACTAATTGTTTATGTGTGGTCGACGTTAAACATGTTCTAGTATTTTACGTAGAGGGTCTGATATTTGAAAAACATTATCTAAATAAAATTGTTGGTAACGAGATTGTTGTTAGAGAAAAACTATGACGTAAACTTGTTTATTTTTCATCAAAACTCAAGCTGTCGAAAGCAATAGTTTGCGGAGTATGAAAGACAAATCCAAGAACATTTTTGAATAACCAATCACAGGCAATTTATAGGTACAACAGTGTCGGTTGATCAGCATCAAATGTCATTCATTCTATTCTGGTATAATAAGTACATAGGTACTATATGAGAAAGTCAGAGGCATTAGCCTCTCGACTTCTGACTTTGGTTTGTTTCATTATAAAATAGTACATGAAATTCGAAACGATTGGCGATGTTTTAAAACACGACCAAAGGGAGGTACGACGTTTTTTAGTACAGATGGCCCTCCGAAGTTTTGGACCTGACGTAAAATGAGCCACTACTCGCACTAGCGCCTAAAAAAGACACCTGTACTAAAAAGAAATCTTAACGCTCACTAGGATAACCTGGCCATGAAACTTTTTTTAGGTTTGTATGTCACAATTACAACCATACCAATAAATATGGCTGCTATTTAGTATGTATAGCTTAATATCATTTATCATGCATTTTTTCTACTCAAGGAGCAAATGTTTTAAGACTAAACGTCCTTTTGATTAAAAAATAAACTAATTACTTCTTATTAACAAACTCGTCGCACGTACCAGTGTGATATGACAGCGCCGCGTCTCATTTGCGAGACAAGGGTTACGGACTGATTGATTAAGGCAACGAGCGACTCCTGTGTCCTTCCGAATCACGGGTAAGTGAGAGTTGGATTTCTCATATAAGTGATTTAGTAAAATCATACAATAATGAGTCGATTGCAAAAGAAATACATTAAAATAACAAAAATCACGATCGCGTCAATTGTGTTACGAAATTTGGTCATACAAGTGGTAATACTCTCCAACAACTTTCGGCAGTAGTAAAAGGGGGCAATTTTAAAATATATAAGGTCCTAATTTATTAGTTGCAGATATTTTAACACATGATACTTTACATTAAAATAATTAACTTTAAATATAAATTAAGAAATCTTTTCATGTAACTTTTTTGATTTCATTTTCCTAACAAAAAAATTAATTATTATTTCGTCTAAAAAAAAAACCATCATGTGCATTATCACATGTCACAATAACATTGTCTGTCCTGTCATCAAACGACACGATCCAACGGAAAATAACATGACATTGACAATCAAGTACGACGTGAAGTATCGACGTGATGAAGCCAGTTCCAGTTAAGTGGTATGTAAAAGAGGTACAAGAATCTGTTCAAAGAGTTTTCATTTAATAATCACATAAACAGGGTGTCTTTACGTAGCAAAGGGTTTAGCAGCCTTACCGAACAAGATGTGCCTTTCCCCACGGATGTGGTCAATATTTTAGGTGGTGTACTAGCAGGACCTAAGAATACTCCATGCTTAATATCAGCTCTAGATCTTCTTTTGTTTCGGAGTTATTCAAGATAATGTAAAATATACAGGGTGTCGTTGAAAGTGGCATATTTCGAGAACTGTTCAAGTTAGATCAACCAAACAAAATTGTGTTTGATAACAATAAAATAAACTACACAATGCATATTTTTAACCTGCATCTTGTCCTTATTTTTCATAATAAAAAACAGAGTTCTTGTTTTTTTTCCATATTTTTTTTTATTTCACGCGGAGGTACACCTACAAAAAAAATATGCATACATAGCCACTAATGTCCACTGTACACATAAATAAAAATATTTCCATAAATCATCGTGCGTCATGCCAAAAAAAAATATTTCAGAAAAATATTTATAAGTAGTCGTTACTGGCATACAAATAAAGTACCAGTGCAGTGTGAACATAAGTTAGTGTGTAGGTATACAATCTCTCGACACTTACCGCACAAAATATAATTGACGTAAATTGATTTTTGATTAGTACATTAGCTATACAGGGTGGTCCAAACCTTGACGTAAAATTTTTTTTTAGGTTCTCTACGTCATGGGCTATCAGAATATACCCCATGTATGTTAGCCGATTTTTTGTAGTTTTCGAGTTATGAATTTTTGAAAAAATTTTTAGAAAAATACTGGAATGAAGAAATTTATTGATAAAAAAAACTATTGGGTTTTTTAAATATTTTCTTTTTGTGAAAGTATTACTACAAATAAAGCACTTACTGACAAAAAAATTAGCGTCCTCACTTTGATACAAGTAGGATAGAAAATACCAAATTCAAAATTTTACGTTAAAAACGCATCAAAATAGCATTAATGTAGGTAAATAAAAAAATAAAACATATCCCAAGGATTTTTGGTAATCTAAAGACTGCCCTAGACCTTAAACCTTCCTAAAAGCAAAAAAAATGATACTTAATGATGAGGATTTTTCGGAGTAGTCGGTCAAATAAACTTAAAAAAAAGCTTCTAAATTAAAAAAAAAAAAAATTCGTCTGTTTTGTTGTTCTCATCAATAAACAAAAACAGAAAATACACGAAAACTCAATTTGTGTACTTATTCAAGTATTTTGTTACTACTTTAAAATTTTAAACTTTTTTGAGTTTATTTGACCGACTACTCCGAAAAATCCTCATCATTAATTATCACTTTTTTTTTGCTTTTATGAAGGCTCAAGGTCTAGGGCGGTCTTTAGAATACTAAAATCCCTTGGGATATGTTTTATTTTTTATTTATGTAAATTAATGCTATTTTGATGCGTTTTTTAGCGTAAAATTTTGAATTTGGTATTTTTTTATCCTACTTGTATCGAACTGAGGACGCTAATTTTTTTGTCAGTAAATGCTTTATTACGAAAAGAAACTAGTTAAAAAACCCAATACTTTTATTTTTATTAATAAATTCCTTCATTCCAGAATTACTCAAAAAAAAAAAAATTTCAAAAATTAATAACTTGAAAAATACAAAAAATCGGCTAACATACATGGGGTATTATTCTGAGAGCTCATAACGTGAGGAATCTAAAAAAAATTTTTTGACGTCAAGGTTTGGACCACCCTGTATAAAAGAGAGATAAACATTTGACACATAGTATTGTTTTCGACATTTGATTTGTTGCATTTTCTGTTGGAAAATGGAAAACATTAAGTGTAAGCCTTGTGAAAAAAAGTTAAAAAATATATGTGGAAAGAAAAAATGCATACAAAATTGACAAGAGGCTGATTTATATAGCAAATGCACTAATAAGTCAATTTACGTCAATGATATTTTGTGCGGTAAGTGTCAAGAGATTGTATACCTACATACTAACTTATGTTCACACTGCACTGGTACTTTATTTGTATGCCAGTAACGACTACTTCTGAAATATTTTTTTTTTGGCATGACGCACGATGATTTACGGAAATATTTTTATTTATGTATACAGTGGACATTAGTGGCTATGTATGCATATTTTTTTTGTAGGTGTACCTCCGCGTGAAATAAAAAAAAAATATGGAAAAAAAACAAGAACTCTTTTTTTATTATGAAAAATAAGGACAAGATGCAGGTTAAAAATATGCATTGTGTAGTTTATTTTATTGTTATCAAACACAATTTTGTTTGGTTGATCTAACTTGAACAGTTCTCGAAATATGCCACTTTCAACGACACCCTGTATATTTTACATTATCTTGAATAACTCTGAAACAAAAGAAGATCTAGAGCTGATATTAAGCATGGAGTATTCTTAGGTCCTGCTAGTACACCACCTAAAATATTGACCTCATCCGTGGGGAAAGGCACCTCTTGTTCGGTAAGGCTGCTAAACCCTTTGTTTTTCCGTTTTCTCCAAAAAAACATCGTAAAAGCTATAATGTTTCACGGTTTAATATACTCCAGAAACCGCGTACTATCAGCTGTGAAAATATCTGCATCTAATAAATTAGGACCTTATATAGGATCATATTGTGGATGACTCATAGAAATTGAATTTGTCGCCTTTACAGATCCAATGACGCTTACCAATAATATTTTTTAATATAATGGCCAAAATCTTTGTGTTTCAAAGGTTTCAATTAGCTGCAGAACAATGGATATTATTTGATATTAATGGATGAAATTTACTTCAGCAGTGCAAATTCGGATATTTCCTTCAAAAAAATAAGAGAAAGGATTATGCATGATACCAGACCTGAAGCAATTTATATATATATTTTTAATTTATTATACAATCAGAATACAAATAGTTATACATACATAGCCCCACAAAACTATTTTATATAGTTTGACTGTGGAGGCACTTCAGTCTCAATCAATTTTAATCAAAGAATACTTATACAAAATATAACATGCTTATCTACATTTTTCTTTATATTAATCTGTTTTACTTCGGTATCACATAGTCTGATGAGCTGTTTTACAGGACGTTTAAGAAATGCTTTTTACGAGTAGCTGTTTTTTGGAAACCGCTTTTTAGGCGCATTGACAATGTCCGCTGGCAACGAGTTTAGCAAGTAAGGTATACGTTTCTTAAGTGTCCTGTCTCCGTAGAAGTGGGACACTCTAGGTTCTTCGTATTTGCCCGCGGATATTGTCCTAGTAGCGTGCTTATGTTGAACCAAGTTTAAGTGGTCCTGATTGCCATGATTATTCACTGCTAATAGATGTATAAATTTCGATCTTATTGGTAATATCTTACATATTTTAAATAAGTTATTGTAATTATTGTTTATTTTAGTTATTGTTTTATTATCTATGAGTAATCAATTCCATTTGTACATATCATTGATACAGTCATATTAGTCAAGTGAGTAAATAAATATCATAACACATGGACTTATAAAATTTGATTGCGTCAGAAAATAGTTCGCCAGTTCTAATTAATATTTAGATGCAGGCTGAGTAAAATAATACAATATCATGAAAGTTCTGAGGTTCCCATATCTCTTTTTGACACCTTGGTGTTCTTTATGATTGTACTTGTCACACCACGTTACATAATGTTACATGATACGATTGACACCACAACCAATTTACTAATATGTAAGATAGAATATTCTTTTATAACTTGCTACTATAAACAGAACCCTAAATATGCAAATCGAATGCTCATTCCAAATCTCTGAGACAGCATTTCAAATATTTCTTACCAACGGCACGCAAATCAGAAACCATATTTTATTTCGTCCCGGCGGATTCCCGATACCGATCTTCTTTTGTTTCGCGAAAATGTTTACGCGCCGGTAAAACTGAAATATGCATTCATTCATACAAGTCATAATTATTTAAGATATCAAGGAATAACTTTAGCGAGGTCTTATCGCGACGCGATTGGGATTTTAACCTTCGCCTTAAGAGACAAGGTTGAGTTTTTTGTTTTAGTCAAATACGAAAACGTATGTTTTTCTCGATGTACCCGGGTCGTTACGCCATGACATATGGCTGTCAGAATTAGTCGGATTAGTGATTTCACGGCGCTCAAGTTGGCTCCAATTACATACGCCGGAACTGAGAATTAACGGAAAAAAACGCCGAGGAAATGGAACGAAATTCAAAATGCGTTTACTTATCCTATTAAAAACAGTGGGAATGTTCAGTTACTACGTTATTAAAATGAGCAGCATGTCGGATGTAAAAACTAAAAAGGCAGTTTTCAATTAGCTGTGTATATTTACGATCGTTTACGTGTATGATTTGTATGACTACTGTGGGCTATTTCCTTAACTCGGGTTATTATCTCGAAACGCATTTAGAGTTTTCGTACCCATTGCATGTGAAATGTGAAACACTGTTGGCGTATGTTTGATTGCGCGTTTTATCATATTATGTTTTTTAGTAACAGTCAAGTACAATCACCATCAGGGTCGCGTTTTATAAAGTTACATTTTACAATTTCGCTGTTTGCCTCTCTAACGCACGCACATATTGGCTAGAAAAGAGGCAAATAGCAAAATTGTAACTTTATAAAACGCGACCCTGATAATTATATTGGAGCGGCAAGGGTGTTCATAAATATTTGAGCAAGCCTCTATTGTCATGGCGTATATAATATGCACTCTAAAGTGCATATTCGGATTTATAGTACATTTCAGATAAATTGTGTAACTACAGTAAAGTTGACAGTTATAGATTGATCTTATTAATATGAGGGTAAGACTCACCATTTTATCGAAAGTCTTTTATTATATTATATTATAAGGCTCACTTCTATGCTGTCAAATGTTCATTCTTAGAAATCGGCAATAATAGATCAAGCATTGTAAGTTATTGAAGTCACATTCACTATTAGTAATTTTCCTCAGTGTTCTTTTAAACCGATTAAAAGTACAAAACAGGCGTAAAATTTACATAAATACAGTGATTTTAACTAGCGAACTCCTGCGCATCTGGTGTACGTAGCGCCATCTATCTCACTATTCAGACACTAACATAAGTTCTGCTATTCCCCGCTAGATGCCGGTAAAACGAACTTCATAGTATTTCTTTTTGTTTTCAACAATAAATAATTCAATTATGCTACTATTGTATTTCCTGTGATCTATCAACTTCCGATGGAATTTATATAAAAATAGCACATAGAAATGAAGGCATGACGCGGTACATATTATTCGCCAACAATTAATAACTTTATATATCGCATTTTTACAAAAACAATAATATGAAACGTACCTAATAATAAAAAAAAATACCTATAATTTTGTTTTCATTGCCTACGTTTTTCGACAGTATCTTTTAAATAAACTACCAAATACCCAAGCCAAATGATTGTATTAGATTTCCAAGTGGACTCAGGGTCCTTTTATTTAGCTGTAGCCAAGCTGTAGCGAATGCCAGGAAAAATTATGATTTATAACCAAAAATAAATAAGCATAACTTTGGGTCTCCGCGCCACAAACAACGACATTTTTTTATATCTTTAAGGCCCGGCCACGACATGACATTCGTCTAAAGGTGCGTTCAGACCAAAAGAGCATTCGCTGTTCTAACCTCCCACTCTACGAAATTCTATCGTTACTCAAAATGTGATTGGTTGATTTCGTAGAGCGGAGGATAGAACAGCGAATGCTCTTTTCGTCTGAATGCACCTTAAGGCGACCAGCGGCGAGCGAATCCATGAGTTGGAGCGGGATGCCTATACGCCTTAGACCAATTTCGTGGCCAGGGCATAACGGTGCCAAACAAACATATCTTCTGCCATAATGATAAATAGCCACAGTAGCCTTTAGACACTTGCAACTCCAGGGGATCCGCGCGTTGCCGACCTTAAAACATGTTGACTATAAATTTTAAAGAAGAAAAATGCCACTTTAGTCTAATTTGACAAAAACGTGTTTATTCTATACAGGCTGACTTCTGGGTTGTAGAGCAATTAAGAGTGAACAGGGTACTAAAGACGGCTAAGAAGAAATAAAACATGGAAGCCGCACGCCATACTAAATTGACTTTAAAAAACGGTCCTAAATTTTTGTTGACAAATGTCACCCCCTCTTCAATGCATCACGGTAATGAATTTCAATATAAACCTATAAATATTTAAATCGCCATTTAAAAATAGTGATTGATCCGTCAAAGTTTTGATTGGCTATATTCTATAAACATTTGTCAAAGATGTTGCGCCGAAATATGCGCGGTGTTAGGAAAAGCGCTATGTTCTGCCCATCTTGATACAATTGAACAATTGTGTTTAGGGGCATTTTTGAGCTGGCGTTAGACGTCCATGGCGTCAAACGTCCATACTATCAATGAAGGCTCAATGAACTCATAACTAGGAGAATTAATTTCGCGATTTCTTGTCTACCTCCATAGTAGAGTGGGTCACTGATGTATGAAGAAAAAAATAAGTATGTGTTTTTTACTGGGCACAGTTGTAAATAGTTCCGTAATAAGGTCAATAAAGAGCGTGCAAAATGATTTGGCCATCGGAATTAAGTTTCTGCCTCCGGTTCTATTTGAAAGATTTCATAGAAATTTCAGTACATTTTGTACTGACCATAGTTGATATCTATGTTTTTACTTTTTGTTGCAACATAATAATCTATGTTTGAGTATTGTGTTTACCTGGAAATAGCTTTTCTAAGGTTATGGAACCAAAAGAGATGAAAAAAAGGGTCGAAAATAATAACTTATATCTAAATGCCCCATACATTTTAGGAAAATTTCTACTCAAATCCGGAGACAGAAAAACTTAAATTAAAGATATAATAAAAATAAGAGTGAATGGCACCGTTTTGTAACTGTGCCCTCAAGAAAATCAATTTTTTTGAAAAATGACCCTCCCTATCCATAGTGAAAGATGCTCAGGGTGACCATCCATGCTCACTCTAGCACCACGACCATGTCATCCTGTATTATATGCCAACTGAAACAATCTTCGTCAGCAAAGTCTTCCCCAAATATCCGCTAATGGGATATTGTCTGTACAAACAATTCATCAGTCGAAATCCTGCCATCAGCACGCGTTAATTCATTCTCCCATAATTCAGTTTAATTAAAACAAGTCTGAATTATAAGAGGGAACTTATAAAATAATTTTGCCCTAAGCCGGCTGTCAACTGTACAATTCCGCTCGGTCCATCAAAATTAATCTAACCTAATCCGAAACTGTCTCAAGTTTAAACAAAGATATTGAAAACTGAATGCGGAGAGGGGTGGAAACATACGGATTGAAACTCCACCTGCTGTCGATCTAGATCAGAGACCTTGCCGCACTCTCTCGCACTCGTGAATTCGTGCATAAGTGTAACAGGGAAGCAACACTTCGTTCGTGGATCGCAGTAGGGCCTCAGTTCATGTGATCTATTTCAGAAGGTAGGTAGGTACTATTTATTCCCTCCACTCTTCTGTTTATAGCTATCGATAACTAACCTGCACCTTCCCATCTTTTTGTTTGTTCTGTTTTATATTGTTTTCTGTATGACTTTTGCCTGATTTGCTTTATATAATACATTTATTTACGTTTTATGTATTCCATAGTAATAGTACAAATAGAATAAATCAAGCCGCTGCGAGGGCTAGTGGCGCAGCTATTATTGGCTGCGTTCACTGTAAAAAAATATATTTATTTAAGGACGGCATAGACAGAGCTACCGTTGTGTCCATTAATGTTTATTATTTGTTTTAAGTTTTATGTGTTATTTTGTACTTTTTATATCCTTTTTGTTTTTTTTTTTATCATTGTTTCGTGAATTTGTCCTTCGTGTTGTGTTTCCTTCCGTCCCGTCGCCAAATGGTCCCTACGGAAGACCAGCGCTGGCTGAATTGCCAGCATCATGCTGAGTAGGGCCCATTTCGTGGCACTATGTAGACTGCATTTGTTTGTTTTCATTCTGTAAAGTGTAAATGTCATGAATAAATGTTTTGAGTGAGTTTGAGTAACCAGACGAATTATTTTATAGGTACAATTATATGTATAGGTACATATACTAGCAGCCCGCCCCAACTCGCACAGGTACAATACTGATATGAGTATCAAGGTTTTAGGACTTCCCTCATGAATTACTCTTTATTAAAACACCGCATCAAATCCGTTGCGTAGTTTTAAAGATCATAAGCATACATAGAAATAGGTATCGGGACAGAGAAAACGACTTTGTATTATACTATTTAGTGAAGAAGAAAAGCAGGAAATGCGAAATCGCTTATGAATTGCATGAAATAACCGATTATAAGTAACCAATTATGCACGTAAACGAATCTCACTTTTCTTATGCCTAAGCTGAAAATTCAATGAAAGTATAATCATAAAGATAACATATATCATGCTGATTCAAAAATGACTAAAAACCTAACACGTGTATTATAAATTATAATAAACAGGGTTGGCCAAAATCTACGAATTAAAAAAAATCGACTCTTCTGATACGTTCAAAAATCTCCTTCTCAAAACCACACCGACAGCGGGAATGCACTTATTTATTTGCCAACATGTATAATAGTGTTAGATGTATAAGTCATACTGAGCGAACTTATATCTATTGATACCCCAAAATCGCAAAAAAAAAACCGTTTCAGACATACAGCTTGATTGTAATCTTGTCATTTTTAACGGGAGTGTTTTTTAATAATTAAATATGAACTAACGATTATAAAAAAGATTCGTTCTCGTGTGTCCCCACAGTCGAAACGGACTCCACTATTGTGTTATGTTCCCCGCTCCATGTCTGCCATTATTAAACTCAGCCCCCAACCCGGAGGTATGACGAATTACTATCAAGTTACTAGAAACAAACAGTTTAGTAACGCAAGTGTATTAAAGTGGATTAAAAGGGGTTGAGAATGAGCTAAATAAATAATACAAAATAAAACTGTAGCACTGTTCAGAAAATTACAAAGTACTTATCACTCATTAAACAACTTCTAAGGGTGACCACTGACCACCTTTATTAGGTAGGGGGATAGAAATTATTTTCGTTGTCTTGTTTCATACCACTCTGTCACGCTTTTAGCTACTGTTTCGACTCGGTAAATAAAAATAAAACCGGTGCACTTATATTTCTTTTTCACGCTAGATTTTAATTCATACATCAGAAATTGAAACGAAAACATCGTCTCATACAAAAATCACCACTGCATCACGTTTTTTAGGGACACAAAATAAGACAACAAACATAATTTTGACCCAGGGAACTACATAGAGTAGGTTGGCAGTTTTTCGATTAGAAACCATTCTAATTGGCTTTAAAACTCAATTTTGTGTGCCTCAGATCTTTGATAGGGTAAGATCACTTTTATCACACACACATCATCAGCCTTTTTTTTCGTGGGGAGATGCGTTACGCATATCACCGGGCGCGGGAGACGGACCCGGGTGGTTATGTGGGACTCCCTTTGCTAATGAGGCCCTGGTCTACCCACTAAAACCCCACGGTCTGCCGCCAAGACGCTTTAAGGCGGGGTCACGCAATACTGATGCGTTGCGCGAGGAAATCGCCAGCTCTTCGGTCTTTAGTGAAGTTGGGTAAGTGAAACAGCAGGGAAACGAAACATACATATCACACCTACTTTACATTTACATTTTGTAAAAAAAATGGCCTGGGGAAAGAGAAACATTTATTGCATTTAATGGACCTAACTAAATGCTATTATTAAAAAATATAAAACGGGCACCTATAGGTATCCAATAATTGTTCTTACCCTATAGAAGGTGTAGTATTTAGGCGTTATAAAATATTTTCGAGTCACTGGCTACAAATAAGTGCAGCCATATAAAAAAAAACTTGAGTGATTTTGACAACGAACTTTTTGAACAAGTAGGCGTGGGTTGTGTCTTTAAAAATATTTTTTAAGAGTAAAGAAAGTTTAAAACCTTTCTAGATTTCCAAGAATATACTTCTAAAAACAACTCTAAAATAAAAAATGAATTGTATCCGTTCCGAAGAGTCAGACTCGCCCACAAAGGATGTCGATGTCGTAGCAATAAACATAAAAATACTATTACTGAGTACTTTGGTCAAACAAAAAAATGTTGAAAGATTTTATTAAAATAAACTTATTTTTTATTTTATAAACTCTATAAACTTATTTTTTTATTTTATACCTCGTTATTTAAATATTAGAGGGAAGACGCATTTTTCACTAATTTGAGAGCTTATATCTCGATGGTTAATTTGAAGAGACCTTCCCAATGATATCCCACACACTTACATAATAATATATGTAATGTATACATCGTATAATCGATAATTCGTTACTGTAGTAGTTATAATTTCCGAGTATATCGGCTGTCACCATAAACTAACAGTGACGGCCGGACATGACGACTCAATAAGGCTGCGTTTCCACCAAAGATGTGCGAGGATGTGTTTCCATACAAATTACACCTATTAATGACTCGAGCGAGGTGTCATTTGTATGGAAACACATGCTCGCACATCTCTGGTGGTAACGCAGCCTAAGAGTTCCATTTTGGCCATTTTGGTTGTGGAACCCCAAAAATAAAGAAGTAAACGGCGGCCCTACCGCGAAAAACTAAATTCGTAAATTTCGAGGATTTTTCTCTGTCACTCAAACGAAGGCGTCATAAGAGTGAGAGAGACAAATCATCGAAATTTAATTTTTTTTTTTCGTGGGGAAATGCGTTACGTATACCACTTGGGCGCGGGCACGGACCCGGATGGTTATGTGGGATTCCCAGGGCTAATGAGGTCCTGGTCTACCCACTAAAACCCCATGGTCTGTCGCCAAGATGCTTTAAAGCAAGGTCACGGGTACGCCAGAGCACACATCCGCGAAATAAATAGTACCTACCCGTTTAGGAAACCTCGAAACGTATACTACAAAAATGTATAAACCAATATAAAAAATACCAACAAGTCACGTCCAAGCTGCCGGTTCAAATCAATAAGCGTCAGTCTCAAATGTCACGTTCACGGGACCCTTCGACTTACCAGTATTACCGTCAGTCCCTTTACTGGCATTCGGTGAATCTTATGTCTTTCTAATAAGGTTAACAATAGGGGATAGAAATCGTTTGTTAGATTAAGAAAAAGTGGAAGACTGGACACATATTGCTATCAAACTCCGTGGTCCCTGGGGGATAGCATATCTTGTGTTTGACAACAACCCGCGGCAACCTCGCGGTTATCCGTCTTGTTTCAATTAATAAAATCGAAAAGAAACGGTTAGTCACGAGAAAGCCATGTGTATGCTGTCAAATCAAATATTGCTAAAGATGTATTCAGACCAAACGAGCATTCGCTATTCTATCCCCCACTCTACGAAATCAACGAATCACGTTTTGTGTAACGATCGAATTTCGTAGAGTAGGGGGATAGAATAGCGAATGCTCGTTTGGTCTGAATGCACCTTTAAGGTGCGTTCAAACTAAAAGAGCATTCGCTGTTCTAACCTCCCACTCTACGAAATTCGATCGGTACACAAAACGTGATTAGTTGATTTCGTAGAACGGGCGCTAGAACAGCGAATGCTCTTTTGGTTTAAACGCACCTTTAGGCAGCTAACCAGAAAGCATACCGCGAACATTGTAAATTCTGACGATTTTCTCAGGTATATACTATCTGTTATATGGTGACGGCAATAAGAATACATTTGTCACCACCCCATCTCCTCCTGCGGGTGTCGTAAGAGTCGACTAAGGGATTGAAGTATCACTAACCATTATTTGATAAAAGATTGATGATGGGCAGCAGCGTCATCATAGTGGACACATTACTGCGATCGCAAAAAAATCTACAAAAAAAATCGAATATTTAGAATTTTGGTATTACGGAAGGGTAAAGATAATTTGCTATTAGCCCTATTATATAGACAACTAAATGTTTCAGTCCAATGTACAGTTAAAACGACCCCAAACTATCCTAGTCACCTTGTACATCACAAACCATTATTTGTCAACATAACAATCTCATTATTTTTAACGACCGTCTGACCATATTTTTGCTTGTCAAAAAATCTGTCCAATTTATCGGAAAAAATAAAAATAGCCGAGTAATTGCCCGATATTGGGGAGAGCGGGGCAAAATGGACCCTACGGCGGTGGGGTTTTATAGCGCGCCCATTATTTCACAATAACCAATCAGTGCCATACATGTCACTTGCCTGACGCTCCCTCGTGTCGGCTGAAATTGTCGGACACTTGGTAAATGTT